>CABFOQ010024057.1:0-34615 GCA_900660455.1 Gephyroberyx darwinii
CAGCCCGCTGCTCAAACAGTGGGAACCCACTTTAATTGGCAAAACGCAACAGGACAGAGGATGGCTCCACTCCCAAGAAGGACAGGGCAAACTTTCACAGCATATTTCAGATGGACATTTGTTGGAGCAGGGAAATAAGAGGGGGGTAGTAGGGCATATAGACAGATTAGATGGACATAAGCTAAATAGTAAATAATGAATAAAGAGATAAAGATTGTGTGATAATAAGTACCTCACTGTGTGCTGACAAGTACAACTAATAATGAAGAAGAATATAGTGTACCACAATCTATAAGGAGGAGCAATTTATGTCTTTGTTCAACTAAAATAATTAGGCTATATGTCAACACTGGCCATTGTCTGGCCAAGTGATGACAGATACCAAAAAACACAACTCGCATCGCAGGTGCTCTTATGGAAAATGTGTTAACTTTAGGTGTTTCCTTTCCTGAACATTAGTTTAGTTTGGGGGCAGTAGAGAAATGTAATTTAATGTAATCTACAGCTGAGTGGAAACAGTGAGCGCGACAGACTGCTGAGAGACAGAGAGAAAGGAAGAGGGGAAGCAAGAGAGAGAGAGAGAGAGGGAGAAGGAGAGAGAGAGCTGGGCTGCAGGAAGAGGGTTGTCAGTAATCTCTAAACACAGTGCTGAGCCCTGAGGGGAAAGTCAATAGAGGAGCTAAATAGAGGTGAGGAGATGGAAGTCCGCATCTGATGTGAGGAAATATCTTGGCATCTATGTCACCATTCCTTCAAAATAACTCCTGAAAATAAACTGGAGTTGAAGAAACATCGATCATTGATGGCCGGCCAAAATTTAGCACTCCATAAAAGTTATGGACTCTGTTGAAATGATTCTGGACATCTCTGACAGATGGGTGAAGAGTTCTGACGGCAACCTGGTCAAATCCTAGCCGTACCAACTTTCCTTAGATAACCAAACCTCATCCTCTGTTGATAACTTATTCCTTTCTCTTTTTTAATTAAACAAAATTAAAAATGCCACGCTCGTTTAGCTGCTGACAAGATTCATCTGTGTTTCTGATATCCAAATAAATGCGGGCGCGGGTATTTCATATTCATGAGGCCCTGGTGACACTTTGTCCTCTCATTTACAAAGCACAGCGTTCAGCAGAATCCGTCCCCCCTGGACCCCCAATCAAATTTAATGGTCTTAGTGCAATGACATCAAAAAGCCTCGCCGTCCGGCTCTTTGCAAATAGCTTCCTGGGTTTTCTACCCCTCGGCACACACCCCTTCCCCATTTCAGCCGATAATGCACTATAAACACAATTCTATGAGAGTTCAATGTGAAGCAGTGAGGCGTCGGTTCTCTATATGCAAACTCTATTATTAAGTGTAAAAAGGAACAACACTTTTAAATGAGCTTCAAATTCAACCTATTACTGGAGGTCAAGCAGGGCTGCAAGCAGCAGCTGCAAACAAGCCGGTGTTTTTTCTGACGCAAAGGGCAACTCCATCAGAAGGAGCCGTCTCTCCTGAGCATGGCTGGCACACATTACCTACAACATTGACTTCCTTCCCTAGCCCGGACATCTATCAAGGTGGCTTTGTCTAGCAGCGAGCGGGCCAAGCGTATCCTTATTACACGGTCGCGTCCAGTTTCCTCGCTGAAGCATGTAAATATCAAAAGGGGATAATTTGCTGTGAATGTAGACATACTCCCGGCAGGCACGCGGCAGTCAGCGGTTTTGGAGACCAGGACGCCTCCGCACATCATCGGGGCTCCTATAATCTACGCAGGGGTCCAGCCAAATGATTACCTAGGCACAGAATCCATTTGAAAGCCTTATGGGACACTATACAACAGATCACCGAGGAAGAGTAAGGGAGTGAGACATGAAACAGATGAGTGTGTTTGTGATAGTGGTGCTATTTTAAGTGACCGGCAGGAGGCTGAGGGGGCAGCCGATGGGGAGATGGGAGCAGGGGATTGGGCTAGCCTTCTCTCTCTCTCTCTCTCTGCTTGTAGCCAGTGGACATAAGGGATAAGGGTAGGGGACATAATCAAGATGGCAGGGGCTATCTCACTAACCCTCAGCACTGTAATTTCCAATGCCCCTGCCTCCGGCTCTGTATTAAGAGGTCTCCCTCCACAGAGTAATAATCTTTCCAGCGGCATTAACTGCAAGAGAACCAAACCACACTGACCCTTTTAGCCAGTGCATACTAGACAGTGTGTCTGACTAGGTTTAAAATATACACACACACCCCTCAGTTAGGGATATTTTAAATATTAGCGCAAACATTTTTTTAGAACCTCACATAATCCACATAGGCTAATACTTTCTTTAACTGATATGTAGAGCACAATAGACATGATTTTCTCTAACAAGAGGCAAAGAGCTCCTGAAATGATCTGATCATGATACTTGACCCACAAAATAATTAGATTGCAGTTCTTAACATTTTGCAATACTTTAAATATTGCATTTCAGAACTGCTATACAACGCAATTTCTCATTGCATTCTTATTTCGTTTGAAACGGTACAAAGATAAAATAAAAGCACTCTGGGCAATAAAATGTTAAAATCAATCACAATTGTGGGAAAAAATGCCTGTTAGACTTTCTGGCACTTTTTGAATTTTCACTAACATGGATACTTGTTTGATGGGTTTGTTTTTTTACCTGGCAGTAAACCAAATTTCCCCCAGTGGGATAATAAAGATTTGAAATTAATTGAAAAATATTTTTTAAGAATATCATTATAATCTTTCAGATCTTTCAGAACACTGAAATATTAATAGAAACACCACAATATTCACTGTCAATGTATAAATACAATATTGTAGGAAAAGGTATTGTGACATTTTACTCAAAAATGATATTTTCCCCACCCCGAACACTGAGGCATTCCTATTGGCATGGATACAAGTCCTTCAATATTGTTAACTGAGCAGTACGTGCTGCTCTCCCATCTTTACTAAGGCTACTTCGCCCCTATTTCCCCTGCTGCTTTGCTCTGAAAAATAGAACAATTATCCTCAGCAGTGCTTTGTTGAAATTTCCCCCCTCTATCCTGACATTGTTTGTGATGCGGAGAGTTGGGCCCTGAGGTGACACAGCTAAAGCAGCAACATTCCCGCTAGATCTGTGCTGCACGGCGCCTGCCCAGGCACAGAGAGTGAGTGTGTGTGTGTGTGTGTGTGTGTGTGGCTGACTGTTGTGTCGCTCTGGGGGGTAGGGGGACCACTTAAACCCTGCCACACTTCAGCCAATGAATGAGAAAGGGGATTTACTGAATACTTGAGGTCTGCTATGGACTTTGTGCGACTTGAGTGAGTGTAGGAGATTACCAATGATCCCCACAACCATAGCTCTACCCTTATCAAATGAACATATTCACTTGTCACTTTCATCTAAAAGGGTCTGTGGGCCATGCTTATAGGGTGCCTCACACTAGGTGGTCAAAGTCAGAGTTCTAACATATGATTCAACACTTGAACCAATAAGAAATATGTTGGGAGTATCAGTGAAAAGCGATGATCTGACTGCCTGCTTATCTACTCTACTTCCAGAGGATGAATGCGCCGCGGAGGCACCGGAGGACTCCACTTTGTCCGCGAGGAGACACAGAATGGGGGATTGCAAGGGTGCTCTCACCTCCTTCATCATCTGAGCCCTGGGGAGTTTGTGGTTGCAGGCGGTGGCTGTAGAAACAGGAAGTGTGAGAGTATGAATTATTTAATGCTTTCAAAATGCAGCCAGTGGTGAGGTCATCAGAGGGAGTGAGTGTGTTGGCTCCTGGGCTCCTTTGCTTTGATGACGGACCTGTTTTTTGTCTTCTTTCTCTCATGGCAGATAGGAGGCTTGCTCTGTCTGGTACAGACTGACTGGTTTTTCACAACAGTCGCCTCTGCCACTGTCTGGGTGACCAGCCTGGTAGCCTGAGACAAGATTGCCTCTAGGAATGATTAAAAAGCAAAACCAGCTGGAGCAAGAGTTTGGATAACTGTGACTGGGACAAGACTGTTGTGACAGAAGCACAATATAAAGGACTTTTCTGGAGGGCAGCAGTCTAAGTTTCACACAAAGCCGCTGTCTCAGTACTGCCATTCAGGCATTGGAGTCCAACTGTGATGATGAGTAAAACATAGACCACTACGTCCTCTACCTGCCTCTCCTCACGGTGATGTCTATTCTAGTCACAGAATGATGCAAGGGAGGGTGGGGAAAAAACTAGAATAACAGGAAAACTTGGCTCCCAACAGCAATAAAAGTGATGACAACTCAGTCACGCTGTTCTTTAATCATCTTAAGTGATTGTTCTTGGAAGGCAAGGATTAGTTGCAACCAAGGACAATCTAAAAGTACAGCGGCATTTCCATTTTACTGCAAAGTGAACAAACAAACATTTAAACCGACCCATTTTTATCCATGTGAAAAAATGAAATTGTCATTGAATTCAATCAACAGCTGGAGGAATGTAATAAAACATGGATGAGGTGGCTGAGTGAACTTACTCTTCCAGATCCTCAGCTGCAGGTCTTCTTGAAGATCTATGCACCAACAGAAAAGACAATAAATAGACAATGTAAAAAAGCACTAGTGAGATTTTTTTTAATTATCTGCAAAATAACAGTAAACTCTATCAAATCTATCCTCCAAGAGACAAATATTTTTATTCCTGGAAGAATCCCCACAAGCATCCTGATAGCGACGACCTGTAATTCCTCTGTATTTAATGATAGCAATCCTGTTAGGTAGGGCACCGTGGGGTCTACAGTAAGTTTGCTTCTCCCTTCCTGTCTGCTTTCTCTGCTTCATCTCCTACTGGATCACATGGATATTTTCAGACTTACACTTTCGTACCTCAACACAATATGTTTAGCACAAACTATTTTACGTAAGGAAACACTAGCCATATGAAAACATTAAGAAATTAAAACTAGGGAAGTTTTGGTATCTATATATTTTCAGCTGTTGACAAAAATCGACAAAATGTATTACAGTATGGCAGATTTTAGTCTTTTTTCATGCGTAGTACAATGCTTTTGCTTGCTCTCCTGGTTGAGTAGTGCCCTCTACTGGTTTTAAAGGCAATACATTCAGTACTGCAAATAGTCTTTTTCTCCCTGATACTCTTTCACACTGCTAAAAAAAAAACAGGGATAACAGACATACAGTAAAAACCAATAAAATAAACACATCTACTAAGTATTAAGAGAGGTGCCCATTAAAATACACCAGATTGGGTTTTTAAGTTTGAAATCACTGCAAGCCCATATCAGTGCTCAGGGGCCCCGAACACATTGGAGCAGTGGAGATGACACAAGCAAGGCAAACCCCTGTGAGAAAGATGGGATGTGAAAAGCCCCAAATAAACCCAGCTAACTACCATCTTTAGTCTTGTGTGGAGAAGAGCAAAACCAACACAGACTTTTTACAGCACAAATAACTTTGATCATCCTGAATATCACGAAATTGACATTTGAGTTATCAATCTTTCATCATGTGTGTATTTTCAAAAGTGGCACCTTATAAATTTATCTTTTTTTTTTTTCAAGGGAGACCCACAACAAAAAGGAGAGAATGATAGATTAAAAAAAATCTAACTAACAAGTTCCCAGCCAATAATCTTTACTCACGTTTTTTCTCTCATTTCCAAGCGATCTGAGCCTAAACTAACAGCAGTGAAGGTACTAGTCCAATCAGGCAGGCCAGAGAGGAGCTGAGGGAGCCTACCTGCCTGCCCTTGGACTGTGTCCTGTCTAGGGGGCGGGGGTGGCGACACTTAAGACACATTACAGGCCCCCTGATTAAGACTCATGTAAGGCAAAGCGATAGACATGGTAAAACTGTCTGGAAAAAGTTGTTAGGGATAAAATATATTGTGACAACCTAGCTTCAAAGGTTCATCAATAAACTGACAGATCATTTAGTGTCAATTAGGAGTGATAGATCGACAAATCCCGGGATTTCTGCGCTGGGATTAGTGGGAGGAGGGCGGCGGTGATTGAGCATGAGGGGTGACATTGAAGGGAAAAGTCCTTGCCGGTTCCAGGGGGGACCATTACTTACTTTGTTTCAGAGAGGATCAATGCACGTGCAAAACCCTTTTACACCTCCTGTATTTCAATCTCTCTGAGACAGGGAATCAAGTCGGGTTACGCAAACGCAGGGAAGCGACACACTGACCTTCTGTGAGAGAGGAAAGATCTATTGAGTTTGCTGTTCTCTCTGCTTGCACTAACGGTGCAGAAAACCACACAAATAAGCCCAATTGACTCGGCCTGTTCACTTCAATGTATGACTTTATGCATCTCACAAGCACTCACCTCCACTGAGACTGGAGAAGAGAAGCACAGCGGTGGGTGGAAGAGAAAACAAGAGAGGGAGTTCCACAATCTAATAAAGGCTACAGTCTCACGTTGAGCGAGTCAAGTCCATTGCTCATATTTGCAATGCTAGTTGTAAAAAAAAAAGAAGCTTTTGGTAAACACATTCCATTTGTTTCAAATATTTCATGAATTCTACATGTCGTGCTTCCCTTGTAAAAAGCAGACAGCAGTGGTAAGGGGTGATTAAGTAGCTTGAACCCCTGTGATGAAGTGGCTAGCTGACTAACAGTGCCCTCCTGTGGCTGATGCATTAACCATGTCAATTACCGCCTCGCTCACAGATGAAGATGAATGGCGAGTTGCCTGCTCAGACAGGCTCCTTCTAACCTTGTTGATTCACAGCCCAAGTGCCAAATATGCACTGATAAATAAGCTCATTCAACAGCATGAGAGTTCATTAATAACACATAACACAAGACCACAGCTCCCAGTCCCAGCCTTGAGTGTCTGAGAAGCCCATGTAAACCAGAGTGTAGCCACAATACATGGAGGGAAAGGATCAGATACTCACTTGGCAGAGCCAGATCCAGAGCTTTCTTCTGCCCAGCCTCCCTGCCTGCGGGCTGGTTTAGGAGGGGGGCCCTGGAAGGAGTGAGAGCTTTAATAACAAACAGCTTCTTCATCAGAGAGGTTTACTCCATCAAGCAAAGGATATATTGCGTAATTTCTTAAGCATATCAAGTGAGATTAGGATTTGATCATGAAGAGTAAAACACAAAAAGAGCATGTTTGTGTAGGATATAGCCTTTCTCTTCATCACAATTACAGAGCTTATATGTTGAACCAATACACTTATATGAAACGTTTACATAGTGGTAAATAGGCTACATCATGTGCTTTATAAAACTCTACAAGACACACGTACAAACCTATACGACCCTGATGGGATTTTTAAATGGTATTGTGCCAATAGGGGGCACTCTCTTCTACAAAAACACAAAAGCAGACCCAGAGCTTGGGATAAATGTGAAAGGAAAAGTCAGCTTAAAGGCCCTGCTGAAGGTGGGAGGGCTATTTTTGTTCTCTTTTGATAGGTCTAATCTTATACTGTAGTATTTAAGTGGACAAAGTGTTGCAAGCTAACAATGGACAGCATAACTCACGTATACACAAGTGATTGGTATGTGCGGTGTGGAGTCATCTATATGCAGACCATTGTTTTGTTTATTATGGTTTTCAATGCTGCCCAATCCCAGCCCCAGAACATATGGAGCAGAGTGTGGGAACTGCCACACAGAGAACTGCCAGGGGCTGCATGTCTGACCCAAAATAGCGTCACAGGAAAAAAATGACCCTCTCCCTCTCATTCTTTGATTCTGAAAATAGTACTGAAAATAGTCAATTGAGTTTGGATCTTGATCCTGAGACCGGGACCCTGAGACCAGCACTTGAATGAATGAATTCCTCAGAGCACACAAGGGTGGGCACTAGACAAATGAATTAGAAAAAAAGGCACAACATTTCTCATTACTAAATTGGGTCTGTAGAGGACAAAGTGCTCAGGAAGAATTTCTTCCGTGTGAGATGAAAGAGGAAATTATTTTTCATGGCTGGTTACTTCACCAAACCCATTTATAAATTTGAATGTCAGTATTAAGCAGGGCAAGAAGAGGGGGGACTCTGCTCCATTGTATATTGCAGAGTTAAGGCTGAACAAGCTGACTAATTCCATGCTATTAATGATTGTGTCTTCAACAAGAACAAAAAAAACTAAAATCTCTTATTACCATAGAATTCATGCATAATGTTGGTATTGTTGACAATGAAGAATTATCATGAGAGACAAAAGTAAGCTAAATAGCAAACAAACCCTTTATTCAGTGTAATGATTCATCTTTAGCCAAAGTCATTTCTCTAAACAAAAATGGAGAGGACCACAAGTATCCTGAGAAACAAAACAATTCAGTGCCTCCAATACTCCATGACCAAATATGAACCTCACAGTCGTAGTAAAATAGTTATGGCTGTTAGGGCAATTAGCTTAGCGCTCATGTTTTCTAATTCAGGATTCTCTGATGGTCTCTGGGGCAAGGCACTTGCGGTAGTCAAACGCTAAGAGCCCATAAAAGCAATTCAGTCTTTGTTTAAAAGGATGTCAGGAATGTGACCAATCAGTTGGGTATTTTAGGCAGAAGAGGCCTGGGTTGATAAACGGAGACTGCAAATAAACCCACCCAGTCGCACGACACTCTGGAAAAATGTATTGCATGTGCACAGCAGGTCAGAGAGGGCGCGAGAATACTGATCATACATTAGGGAAGTTGGCCTAATTTGGGAAGATTAGCCTACAGCATAAGCATCGCTGGAATTCTTGCTTTGGGAATGTTGGCTGTTTTACAGTTTGCCAATCCAGGGGACATGACTGATTCTGTGAATACCAAAACTAGTGGAGTGACGTTTGTTTTCTTCCAACTGTCATTTCTGATATGATTGTGGTGGCAAATATTAGCCTTATATTTAGTCCAAATTTAGCACCATTTATGCAAACATGTCTCAACAGGTAGTCTCTCAACAGTATGCAGTAACACAGAACAATGAATGCATTTGAATGGATTCTACAAACAATCAGTTGTCCTGAAGAGTTTCAGCACACTTGATGTCTATTGAAATAGGAAAATGCTACTCAAATGTCTCTCCATAAATGAGCCCCCCTTTATAACTTTATACCATCAGTAACCAAGCTGTATCTGCCACTGTTAATGTATAGACCATAGATTGAATTTACAACAGAGGGCTACATCTACGAATACGTCAGTTATACGTCTATAAAATTAGACCTCAGTTATCCCAGGATATATGAAAGAACATATAGCCGAATGTGTGAATCATTAAGCTGTATGAACAATTTAAAGTCAAGATGTCATGAGGGCCATTCTCTCTTTGAATCTGGCTGAACCATGTTTGTTGCTTTGCTAATCTTTGAATGGGGGTGAATTTCAAAAGGGCAGGATATAAAATCCCACTAGTTGAATTGTATCAAATAATTATGGGAACTAGAGTTCAGGTGACAGTGTTTTGAATCCCAGACTACTGTAAATGGTACAAAGTTACGGTCTGGAGCATTAGCAACACAAGCCATGCAAAGTCACTATTTCATTCATGCCACCTACCTCGTCCTCATCCTTGGATTCATGCATGAGATAAAACCAAAATGCATATTGATAAAACTGATTGTGGGGTGAAATTATGACCATGCAACGGGTTGTCAATAATCAGGTGACTTGTACCTCTCCCATGGAAGCAGATGAGGAGGACTTCCTCATGTAACGAGCCTCCTCAAAGGATGTTTGGTCTGCTGCAAGGCGAGCCCTTCGTCCTGTCTTTGCAACCTGTGAAAATAATTTTAGAATGGAAAGTAGATTGCCTTTGAAAAAAGCCCTTACTAACCACACACACTAGTTATAACATAACTCCATTGGACTTAGCTTTGCTTTACATAGCCAATCAAAATGTCTATCTAAATTGACCTTGTAATGAGTCATGTTAGTCCAGTTGCATATAAAACACATTGTTTTAATCCCTCCTGCATTGCCTAGTGTGTCTGTCGCTTAGCCTGTCACATTTAGCTTATTCAGTTACTTTTCATCCCAGCACCAAGTGAGGAGTTTAGACATTAATCAGACAAGTTCAGACATAAGAAAATTGCTCTTTAGGGGAACTATTATAATATCTGGAAATATATCAGAATATTGACTTCACAGGTGATTTACTCGATGTGATTCGTTGGAATAATTACTATCAGGGCGCCCAGCCAGGTCTCAACTTTACCAGGCTTTGCCACGGTTAAGCTAAGGATACACACAAGCTAGACATAAAGCTCTGCATGTCGGGAGTAGCAGCTAATACATATGGCTACATGTAAGGTAACCATCCACAGACAACAACCCTTCCAGCTGGTGTTACTGAAAGGGGCTAACGATAACGTCTCTTTAATGCTACTAACTGTTCTCAAACAGTCTTGTTCACTGACTGCATTAGCTTACTTACCAACGTTAACGTTAGCCTAGCAAACGCTAGCTACGTAGTACGTAGTAATGCCTACCTGCACACTAACAAAAGCAATCCTCGTGTCAACTGCACCGAAAGTACATTGCTTCTGCCACTATTTACTACATTATCTGAGACACAAACAAGGCACTCACATTTTTCACAACTGCAGTGTCTCCGAGTTGAAAGCTATCGTCCATTTCGCTCCCTGCTCACTAGGCCAGCTTCTTCCTGGAGATCAACAAGCGTCACTTAGCAACCAGCTCCATGGTTACACCAATCGGAGGAGAGGCGCGTGAGCGGTCTATTGACATGCTGGTGTCAGTCTACCAGGAGGACTGTGAGGAATGGCCTGTCTTAACCATCATAAACTCATCATGACGTTAACATATTCATCAGCTAAATGTATTGTAAAATACACCAGGGCGTATTCGAAACAATACATATCTTGTAAAAAAAAAAAAAAAAAAAAAGAATAATTGAAAATTAAAAAAATAAAATAAAATAAAATAAAAATAGCCTCGACCACACAGTTATTATACCAAAGTGCCGACAATGATTCTGCTGCTACTGATGATGATAATGATGATGAATGCATTCAGTGATGCCAGACTGGCTATGGAAAGGGAATCCCTTGCCAAACAGAAGCACCCTAAGGTCTCTGCTCTGCCCAACCCAGGCAATATTATCAATCCATCACCTGCAGACTTCAACTAAAGCTGAGGTAGGGTTTCTTTTAGCTCCTGGGAGCCGCTAGATGTTGCTATTGTGCATCTTTGATATCCTTATATAGGTATGAACCTGCACAGTAGCAACATCTAGCGGATCTAGCTGTCTTTGGGTTTGGCGTGTCCTGTTGCTTTTGACTTTGTGTCTTCGTTTTGTTTTGTTTTGTTCTATACTTTATTTTAGGTGTTGGGGATACCGTGTTTAGACCTCTACGTTACAATAGTATAGTCTAGGCCAGTGGTCCCAAACTGGAGTCTGAGGAGGTCCTAGGGTCCCCAGCAAAATATAGATACATTTAATTTCACTCTTATTAGCACTGGAAGGGAAAGTATAAGAATGTCTTTTCTGACCGGAGGTTTCACACTCCACCTCCAGTACAGTTCTTAGTTGGGGGCTGCCGGGACAAAACCTTCATTAAATGGGGGTCTGTGGTCTAAGCGCATCCATTCATCCATCCGAGGGCCATTGACAGTAAAGTAAGAGTGTTTTCTAAGGTTTGATTCATAATTAGTTTCTTACAAAATAAAGGTTTCGTTGAAGTCTTAGCAGGTATTGCAGAATAGGGCAGTTCTTATTGTCCTAGTATAATTTGTAGTCCCTCCCTCGAAAACGTCACAGCTACTACTGACTATAAAGTATGAGTGAGAGGAGAAAGTGCGTCTGTTCCGTGTATTAGAGGCTTGGCTGCCGGGAGAAAGCAGAGAGACGCACTTCCACCATAACACAAGTGGATGGAAAGAGCTCAATGCAATGGAGAAACTGAACTATGGTGCAGAGACTGGTACCCTGTAAACTAACGAAGAAGGGAAAAGATGCTTGTGTGTGACAAAGGGGAATGAAGAATAGGACAAAGGGTTTTGATGAAGAGTTGAGATTGTTTTCAAAAATGTCACGGATCTGCTCTCATGCAAGTTTTGCAAAGATGACATAACACTTGACAAAATGGGATTCCTCGGACAAACGAACTCACTCACGACTTGAATGAAAAGAGATAAGGGATTCTATTCAAATCGGAATTTAGTTTTTTTTTTAATTGACAAGATTCAGTTGTGAGTAAACGCAGAGAGAAATATGAATCTGGGCAAAGCACTTCTGTTTTTCCTCCTCTCAAATTGTGTGACCATGACTTTGTCGCTATCCACTTGCACCACTGTGGACATTGACCACATAAAGAAAAAGAGAGTAGAGGCGATTCGTGGACAGATCCTCAGTAAACTCCGACTGACCAGTCCGCCACAAACAACAGGTCCAAACCAAGTACCGTTTCAGGTTTTGGCTCTTTATAACAGCACCAAGGAGCTTATTGAGGAGCTGGGAAGAGACAGGCAGCAAAGTTGTGGACAGGATAACACGGAGACTGAGTACTATGCCAAAGAGATTTACAAGTTCAACATGATCAATGGTCTGCCAGAAAACAGTAAGTTGCCTTTATTCATATGCATCCAGTCCCCCGCCCCCAGTTAGTAAATACTAAGTGTCTCTTACTCGCACACCCACTGTATGATAAACTAACCCATTAAATTAAACACTAACTCCATATCGTGAGAAGTTTGCTCAAGAAACTTTTAGATAAGGATATTTTGAATAAAAATACATTTACCAAAAATGATCCCTGCCACCCAACTCGCTTATATCGACTACATTTACGACTACGACGATGGAGCAATAACTGATGACACTGATGTTCGCTTTGATATATTTTTCGATGTAGATCCCTAAACTATATTGCACAGACGCACACAGCTAGAGGGAAAACTGATCCCGATTGCTCCCATGGCATGATTTTTAAGATACGGGAGAGATTTCTGTCAATTTCTGATCTTGACTCTTCATTACAGTGATAAAAAGAAAAGCCTTGTAATCTGGGTATGATACGCAATGAGTTGGAGCGGGTGTGGAGACAATATCAAAACAAGTTAAAGACCCTCTGCAATTGGTGTTAAGTCCACTTGGGTTGGCGCATCTTTTACGCACGCGCCTGAGCGCACTGGAGCGGCGCGCAGCGGAGAGGGCAAAGTAAACAGACTAATTGGAATGAGCACCATTCCTCATACATACCTCACACCAAAGCCATGGGAACTCCAGCCTACCACACGAAGGTCTGACACATTCCAAAGGGGGGAAATTCTCAGGCAGTTAACTCGAGTATTTTTTTTGCCAACTCCAATACCTCATTTCCATATTTTTTGGCCTTGAGTTTCCCCAATATTTTTTGTCCACCATTACGACTCTCTTAGTTATGTTTCCCTACTGTTCATTTCTAATAGTGAGGAGAGGACTGGCTCTGTATTATGATAAAATTGCCTTGCTCATTCATATTGGCATTTCCTGTATAAACTATGGTCCATTGATTGTTCCAGAGTGAGAAGCTGACTGAACAGTTCTCTCTCTCACTTTGCAATTATTCTCTAGAGAAAGTAGATTTTAAGTGGAGGAGTTGGATTTGTGCCTATTAACAGTCAGAGGCTGATCAGTGCATGGTGTTACTACTTTGAAATCAACAGGTGTTTATGCTGTGCTGTGACACTGAGCAGAGCCTCCTCTGGCTCCAGCGTAAGCCCCTGAATCAAATCCATTTCACAGGTCCCACAAAGTGCTTCTGACACTCAAAATACACAGCTCTGGGTTTATCCACTGGTCAGAGGTAGCCAGAGCTCCCAAAACAAACAGAGGTCTAAGGAGTGGGATCAGTGATGGCCAGATGCCCAGGACACATCACCCTGCCATGGTCTCATACTGTAGGCTTCCATGGTGATAATACATGACATGAACTTGACTTACTATTGGCAACACTCAAAGCCCTAAAACACTTTATCCAAGGAGGGCGTTACCCTAATTAACATGGGCTGCCAGCATGGATGAATAATCATTTTTCTCTCCTAATGACTTTCCATTATGTAATTTCATAGGAAGCAGCGCATGTTTCAGTATCTAGGAGCATAAAGTCTGTCACCACAGTAATTCTGTACTATAGTCCAATTTCATCCCTATTCATTCTAATGGGTTTTGCATTCACAGTGTTGGAAGGTGGAAATGTCTTGGATTCTAGTCAGGTTTTGCTTTTTGTTTTACTTTTCATACGAAAAAATGAAGCAGAAACCTTTCTCTCATACTACAGTGCATCACTTGCTTAAGATTGATTTTCCTTGACATTACTACTAATACCAACTGAAGTGTTTCTGATTAGAAAAAAACAAAACCCAGAGAGGACCACAACGTAGATGTTGAACCTTTTCTGGTGCATGTTAAGGCCAGTGGGGTCCATTACGTCATTAACGTGCCCTACGCAGTATCAAATGCTACTGAAGAACTCAGATCAAGGTATATTTGTGCATCCACATACTATGCATTTACAGAGTTAAGGGTGGCCAGACAATCCACCCACCCTACTAAACATTTTAAGAAACCATTGACTCATATCTTGAAATGAAGCAGCTTGTTCCTTGCAAAGAGAAGCATGCAGTTGCAGTGAAAGGTGCAGCATTAAGTAATCATTGACTCGGGAAGTCGGGAAGGAGAAAGACATGGACCGGTGCTGAGGATAGCAGTGTTTCTGATGGAATAGTAGAAAGTTGATGTCATCCCAGCAAACAGAGACAGAGTTCTTTGGCCTATTCCAAAAGACAGCGTCTCTCACCCCCACCCCCATCTCCTTACCATTTTTCCCTCTTCATCCTTGATCAAGTGGAAAAAAGCTGTCTTACTCCAGAATAGAGCTCCATCACATTATCTCATCTGTAGCAGCCTGCCACAGCCAATGTCCACTTGGAGCCACTGTCTTAGGAAGACTACACATGTAGTGGAATGGGACCTGGTCCTCTGATCATTGGACACGCAGTTTGCATATTCATTCTATATGAAAACCATTTGTTTTCAATTGGAAAGTTTGTGGGAAGATATTACAAGTCGTCTTCAATTTGTCTGAGTTCATTTCCTGGGTCATGGGTCACTTTTTCATTGTAGCATTTTGATTTATTCAGTAAACAAATTAAAATGCAATGCTGCAATGCAATAAAATGATTCAGCATTCAAACTGAAAACATTTCAACAGCAATTTCTGCAGCTCTGCTTTCATATGAGGTCGCGACACCTCAGCAGCTGGCCAGCACCTGCCTCCCCATGCGTCCTATTTCCTTTGTTTATCTCCACATAGCTTTGGAGAGACTGACATCATGGGCAGCCTCTGGGCAAATGGGAAGAGAGGTGATTGCTGAGAGTTTTTACAGGGAGCTTCTGTGTCACGTCACCTGTGAGGGAGCGCTGAGAGAGGAGCAGGTTACATGGGGCATCCCAGACACAGGAGGGAGGCTGAGCGTATGTTAGGGTGGGAGGTGTGCACGAGGGTCTAGGCCAGACACTTTATGAGAAGCTTTAGAGAGGAGCGATTCAAAAGGCTGTCGCTGGGCCTTCCTGTGTAGCCTCACTATTAAATCCCTCACTTACCGCCCATCTATGTTCCAATTAATTGAGTGATAATATGAAAATTAGATCAACTGGGCATCATTTTGTGATCCAAGCTATTAAACGACTTTAAATACACATTTGCAAAGGTGTTAATGAGAACATCTAGCAATAAAAGTCAAATCTGATCAAAGAACAGTCTTTTTTTAACTAAAGTGGTGGTCATAACAGTAGAGATACATTTTATAGTTCCATAATATTTATGATATACAAATAATTACTTATAATTCTAATCATTAACATGGGAAAAACACAAAACATTCAACTGAAGAAGGACCACATTTCTGAATTATCAACATAATCTATGTTGTTTTAAACTGTGTACAGGCTGATATCAGCATCCTGACACTGGCCTTAGGACCAAATCTAAAAATGGTGGGGTCAGAAAATTAGTGAATGTATTTCAGTCTAATTATACAAGCAACCCCCTCGACTCACCAACATGGAACAAATTACCTTCAGACCCTTGGCAAAAATAAGCCGTAATGTGAAATCCACCTAAAACCGTTGCAATGGGAAAAATGAGGTCATCCAAAAGGAAACCAAAGACTTGATTAGAATTTCAAATCTCCCCTCGAAGTGGGGCTTTCCACCTTCTGTGGGGGAGGCAAGGGGGGACTGGGAGAGAGAGAGAGTGAGAACCATAAGTGAGGGGCAGGCCGAGGGAGGAAAAGGCTACTGAGGTTTCCTCCTTATAGATTGTGTGGAAACACTGGACAGATATCTGGCTTGGGATGAATGCTGAAAAGGTCACCTATAAATAGGGAAACTTGAAAAAAAAAAAAAAAAAACTGTGGAAATATTAGATAATGACTGGGAGGACACTGCGAAATAGGATTATGGGTCAAATGAAGTACAGATACTTGGAGATGTGCAAGTTCCTTTTGCATGACATAGAAACAACTGAACATTTGAGTTTCCATTGTCCCAAAACAGCTCGAGGTGCAAATCAGCTAAAGGTGCAATGCCCCTGTTAACCACCAGCAAACCTTAGAGTTGGTAATAAAGCTTAAGCTTAGGGTAATAAATTAGCGATGGCTTGGCTGTAAATGAGTGTTTCCACTTGGCTCATAAAAAGCTTGCCGTGTGCTTGTTTTGCTCAACGCTGCATGTGCTCAGCCTGTTAAAATAATAAACGATTCAATGGTATTAGAGTGTAAAAAAAGAGAAAGGCTTGAGTGGGCCGTCCAACAGGAAGCATTTCAGAGGGAATCATGGCACAGACATTTCTTTAGCTGCTTCTGCTGAGTTCAGTGGGCTACACAATAACACAATCACACACACATGCACACATGCACACACACACACACATGCACACACGCTTGCACCCACCCACACGATGTTAAGCTGTATGTTGCTGCTTGTCAATCATGTACTCAGCAGTGTTGCTGTCATGAAGGAGTCACCTTCCCCTTAAGATACGTTGGGGCGACAGCCCGTTGGCTCAGGTATTGTTCTGTTCTGGCGTGTGATCCCACATGTTCCTAGCTAAGCTGCTTGGTTCCAGGGAATACTTGGCGTCTGTCCTAGCCCTCAGAGCACCTGTTGGGCTCCAGAGCTGGTGGGAGGAGCACGCTGCCGTCTCACTCTAGCCTGTTCCACCACCACATGGGACATTTGGTTTTCATTTTATGACTTCAACTTGTTGCTAACTCGGACTGCACAAGTGAGCCATCTGCATAAGCAGATGGTCCGTGGCAATGGCTCACTCCTTCTCCCTAGGAAGGGCTAGAAATAGTTAAAACTACTTTGTTTTTCTGTAAAACATCTTAACTTGTAGTGTCAAGTCTTCAGCAATAAGCACAATAAGCATATCAACATTCAGAATGTAAACATGTCCACCCTTGTACAAAGATGACAGTGGAAATAGGATTTGATAACATGTACACAATGAGGTAACAGAAGAATAAGAGCTTAGCGGGATCTGATAAAAGAAACAATGAGGTTTCAGTCTGATCAAACAACCAGACAATATATTCATCTTATGTGAAGGAAAGTTTCAATAACATGTTTAAGCCACTGTGAGTCATCAATTCCATGTGCCCTGCAGATGACCTCCCCTACTGCCCCAAGGGCATCACCTCGAAGGTGTTCCGCTTCAACGTCTCGGCCATGGAGAAGAACTCCACCAACCTGTTCCGGGCTGAGTTTCGGGCCCTGCGGGTCCCCAACTCCAGTGCCAAGAGAAATGAGCAGAGGATTGAGCTCTACCAGGTGTGTGAACTGACCATTCATTACCACTGTTAGCTCAACATAGGGGGTAATGTGCTCCAGTTCTCCCGGAAGGCCCGATGCTGTGGGACCGTGTAGGTCAACAAGAAAGATGAAAACATTTATATCAGGGCTTCCAACTCCCTCTCTCCTCTTTTCAAGCACTGATCCTTATTCCATGTGCTGTAGAGTCAAATGGATTCTACATTAGAACAAATTTAAGAGCTTGCTACAGCCGTCTCTGAGAAACTCTAGATTACCATTCAGTAATTTCTTCTTTCTCAGCTGTCAATCTCAAAGCAATTGTCGATCCTTGTTATTTCAAGTAAGGCGTTATGCTTTCAACAGGGGATCTATAGATCTGCACCTGCATTTGTGTGTTTATATGGCATGAGCATTTTTCCGTGGTATGTGTGTGTAAAAGTCTGTCTGTATGTGGGGTGGCGAGGATGGATTTTTGCTCGGTTTCCTCATTAATCTCCCATGAGAGACTGGGAG
Organism: Gephyroberyx darwinii; assembly: GCA_900660455.1. Taxonomy (NCBI): domain Eukaryota; kingdom Metazoa; phylum Chordata; class Actinopteri; order Trachichthyiformes; family Trachichthyidae; genus Gephyroberyx; species Gephyroberyx darwinii. The sequence continues at coordinate 18,251 of CABFOQ010024057.1, forward strand.
TAATGATCAGGTTCCAACATTTCCTGCCAGGGAGACAAGCGTCTCCGGACTGCATACCGCCTCTGAGGCAGGCTCTGGCCAGGGCCGAATACAGACTGTCAGGCCCTCAGATTGTTTCCAGGGGCCCTGGAGGAGATAGAGGCAGGATCAGCCACTGGGGGAGTAAATGGAGCTGCTCACCCCCACACTTCAGGCAAGAGCTGATTGGCAGGGGGGCTGGCGCTGGCAGCCCTCGGCCCCCTGTTCCCACAGGAAGCCAGATTAGATGCTGACAATGTTCGGGAACCCGGTTATCCCAGCACTGCTGTGGGGCTAAGTGCTCAAACCCGCCCCCCAAAAACACACACACTTCACTCATTTCTCTCTAGAGATAAACTTTGTTCAGAGAAATGCTAGCTGCTGGTGGAGGTAGTGATCCCTGAACCACACCGTCACAGTCCAGCCATTCAGATCACATTATTCTCCACTGACAACAATACACATTTGGTGTCAAGAGATCTAAACTCATCATAACAGTTAGGACATGAATGCCTCCAGAAATGCCCACAACCCTGCTTTCTGAATTGCATGGTAGTGTATCAACCTAAAATGTTGGGAGCCCAGCTGAAGTTTGAACTGCTGATGGGAAGGACAGCCAGGTTCTCATTGGCAGTAGGGTAACACACAGGCATTAACTTGCAAAATGGGGATATCAACACAGGGAGTCACTTTTTCCATGAAGAGAAGACATTTGGCCCAGGGCATCCTGGAGAGTCTGGCTCAGACAGCTTTGGCTGGATTGCCGTCTGGTTGTGTGTGTGTGTGTGTGTGTGTGTGTGAGCGAGAGAGAGAGACAGACAGACAGACAGAGAGAGAGACAGTTCATGCAGCTGGGTCACACTTTCATCTCTCCTTGTAGATCCTCCAGAAAGATGACCACATAGCCAAACAGCGCTACATTGGGGGCAAGAACGTCCTGACCAAGGGAACGCCTGAGTGGGTCTCCTTTGACGTCACAGAGACAGTTAGGGAGTGGCTTATGTACCGACGTGAGTGGGACCCCTAATACTTTCCTTATATCACACCTTATTACATATCAACGGGCATTACAATTTGAAGTTCATTTAACCAAAAAAAAATGGCCTGAGGGAAAATATCACATCCTCATATCCCTCTGCTCTTGTTTTCTCCTCAGAGACCAATCTTGGCCTGGAGATCAGTGTGCATTGTCCCTGCCACACCTTCAGTCCTAATGGTGACATTATCGAGAATGTCAAAGAGGTGCTAGAGGTCAAGTTCAAAGGTGAGATGGCATTAGATACCTCAGTGATATGAAGAAGTTGAGATAGCTTGAGTTTCTATCAGCAATCAACCGCCTTGGGTACCCCCTTATTATTTTTCCTGAAGCTCATCGTCAGCCCTACTCTCCTTATTATGAGTCTGGTCTGAGAAAAGGTCCCTCTGAAGTCTAGTCCAGTGAACATGTACTTCAAGCACTGATACTCATTTGAGGCCTTTTTAGTAAGATAATGGGTTTCCTTTCTAAGAGGGAGAGAGACACAGAGCATGGGAATACAATTGGTCTGGTATCTCACTTAGCATTGGGGCCCCCGGGTCCTTGGTCCTGGGAACACTCCCCTGACTGGCTTGGCCACAAGGAATGTGCTGCCACGGCGCTCAGACGTTTGGCCCTGAATTAAAGAGGGGCGTCCATATCCACCAGCGGCGTCTCTCCTGAGATCTCCACTGCTTTAGCTATCAGGGGTAGATTGGATGAGCAGACGCAGGTCCAGGGGGAGGATGGAGGAAAGAAGGAAGTTAGGGACCAGCTCTGACTGGTGCTGGAGAAGGAGGAGTAGGACCAAGAGTGAGCGAACCCCAACCTGGAGATCATCTTTTTGCTGTGAAAGTTAAGATAGAACACACTTACTAGAGGGAAGGAAGGGTTTTTCAAAGTCGTGGTTCCACCGAGGTCTCCTCATGAAGCGCATGCCATTTTTATTATCCTCAACAAATCTTATGTATTTTTATTTATCTGGCCAATTGGATCGAGTTAGCTGAGCTTCCTGTTGGTATCATCCAACTGACTTTAACATTAACTGACTTCCTCCTGTAGGTATGGAAGGAGAATATGAGGAGCAGACTCGATTGGACCTAGGCCGCCTGAAGAAACAGAAGGAGCAACTCTACCCCCACCTCATCCTCATGATGCTCCCTCCCCACAGGCTAGATGCCCCGCCCTCCTCCCGCAGGCGCAAGCGGGCACTTGACACCAATTACTGCTTCTCGTAAGAAACCTTTCCTTGCCCTGGAAAATGTGATACACTGCTTAGACTATTCATTGTCTTCAACTTTCTAAAAATAATGCAGTTGTCACAACCTGGAGATGCAGAGCTTGTTGGGAGGACAAAAACTGTTGGCTAGTTCAAAAATTGCAATGAAAAAAATGGCTGCTCACTGTCTTCTATTCAGGGGGGTGCATAGTCCCATACAATAAACCAGCCAAGGCAACCCCAAATAGGAATATCACCTGTCATTTCTCACTGAGATGACAGGGGGAGGGTACATGGGCACAGAATACACAGAATCAGCTTGTTAATCAGCTAGCCGAGCATGCAGACGCATTAGCAACCTGATACAAGTTGAGATCTGTCCCAGTACTAGGAGACGCTACCTCCTCTTACACACCGTCTCCTCAGCTCTGGATTTCCTCTGTCAGGCTGACAGGCAGCACCAAGACACCTGGGCTGACTCCAAGAGGGAAAATAAGGGCACACCTAAGAGTGGAATTTCTGAGCTTTTCCCATCTCTGCCAGTGAGGAGGGAAATGTATACAACCTTTAAAATCAGGAAGTTATCTGTGAAATGAGGAGTGTAACTGTCTCGTCACCTCTTTCCCCTTGTCTGTAGTAATTATGAGGAGAACTGCTGTGTGCGGCCACTATATATTGACTTCCGCCAGCACTTGGGCTGGAGGTGGATCCATGAGCCAAAAGGGTACTATGCTAACTTCTGCTCTGGTCCCTGTCCTTACCTACGCAGTGCAGACACCACCCACAGCTCGGTGAGACGCATCAAAACTACCACAGCAAAATAAAGGCATGAATCCATGTACTATATGTATAATCACTGATCTCTGTCTCCCTCTTTCTTCTATAGCTGCTAAGCCTGTACAACACCTTGAACCCTGAGGCATCTGCCTCACCCTGCTGTGTTCCTCAGGACCTGGAGCCCCTCACTATCCTCTACTATGTGGGCCGCACCCCTAAAGTGGAGCAGCTCTCCAACATGATTGTCAAGTCCTGCAAGTGCAGCTAAATGGCTTCAGGGCCCAGCGAGAGCCCTGGGATCTGACAGCACCCAGCACTACTCAGGAGGGGTGATGGGGTGGAAAGGGTGGTATGCCCTCCACGAGTACCTCTATCCACTACCGCACCCTTGCCCCTGCCTCAGCCATGCCTGAGCTCTCTCACACAAACCAACCCTGCAGACAAGACACGGCCCACCACTCTGCTCACAATCATCGGCAGCATGTACCTAGAAGACTCTTCAAACACCACTTCACTAACGACGCTCTCAAAAATCATCAGAACTTTTTTTGACCTTCAACAGTGGCCTTTTCACATCAGTGTTCTTCTTGTTTTTTCCTAATATTCCAGCATTTTGAACAGCCTGTACCTTTGTGCCATATGCATGGGCATTCTAAGCTTGTTTTCAGTGAAAGGAGGAACAAAAGTCTTCATTCTATGACCACTGCATACTCAAGGACATACAAGTAATTCCAGTCAAAATGAGAAAATGACTGAGAATGCAGACTGAACTCAGCGTTATAGGAATATGTCAAATTTGGTAAAACACAGCCAACACATGCCTTGGCCAACAATGCATGGCCCTGACACACAGGACACATACATGTCCATGCTGGAAACTAGCGCTGTGTACGCCGCAGCTCCCTACACTGTTAATTTAGGATTACATGCTGTTGGATAAAAATGATCTTAGGAAAAAAAATACAACATGCTGGAAACCCAACCTTTATTCAAAATAGTATCATGGTTATGTTTACCTCTATAATGCAACAGGATGGTGTTTCCTGGGATGGTTTTCTTCTGAAACGAAGCCTTTCTGTTGTATGAGACAATGTACGTCACTAAGTGAACACTTCACTAGATCACAAACTGTAAATGTTTTTCTTATTACTCTTGGAAACACTTTTTTTTTTATTAAAATATGGACAGTCTTGGACAGCATTGTTCTATTTTCATTACTGTTGGAGCTTTTCCGATGTACTCATTGAGAACATATACCGAAATGATCGGTATATTTTAATGTTTGCTGGACAAGGTGTGAAATTGTTTAAAAATTGGTTGCTACAATTCTTGTCTAAAATGGTCCCAATAATGGACCTGACATGTTGCCATGCTTGTGTATTGTTAACAAACAGCAACAAAGAGCTTAAAACATAGGACTGTAAACTATTTTTTTTATCAGCACAGAAGAATTTACACATTAATAAATAACACATTTGGATTCTAGGAATCTCGTAATACAGCATGCATAGGCTTTAACAGTAGTCGATCCACAGCATAAACTTTCACATATATCAACCGTTACAAACATTAAAAAACAACAACACAATCAACACCATCAACTCCAAGTGTAATAAAACCAATACCTTTGTAAAACTACAAACTACAATCATGTGCAAAAACATGTTATCATTTGATCTGAGAAAGAAGATTCAGCATTTCTCACGAAGCAAAACAGTCATAAACGTATACTGAATCTAATCATATAACAACAGAGATGTTTCATTTTATGAATAAACCCTGAGTATGTTTACTATACAGTCATAAATAACTACCTACCTACACCTACTATGTACAAGGATATTGGTCTGGGAGGTGCAGCATTATCCTTGTCGGCAAGGCTGTGCATAAGCATAAATCCTCTTTATGTTATGCTTTGAGCTACAGAAATGGTCAAGAAGGCCTTAGTTTCTATTTAATGGACACTGTCATTAAATACTGATGCAATGACATAATAATCAATTTGGTCCATCCAAAATCAAACATTTGTGGCTCAACAATGTACAGCAATAATCATAAGACGACTGTATTCCTGATAGAAAACATCTGTCACATCACCAACAATGTTATATCATCTTGAAGAAAGCTAAAAGGCAGCACATAATCTTGTTTGAGCTTCAAACAGAATTTCCTTTTCGATCACACCTACAAGCAAAGGATGCTAAACTTTCAACACATCCTTTGGCAATGACCAGAGAGTGTCTGAATTGGCAACCGTTTGGGCTTCAAGAGGGAATGGGAGCTGGAGTGTGTTCGCACATAAAAGGAACTGCTCTGCATGCTCAACAAGATGAGAAGTCATTCAGGCAATCTCAAGAATACTGGCCCATTTAGCAGATCTCTCCCATTAACAAAATACCTGTCTCAGGGCTGGCAACAAAAATATCTTCATAATGCTACACAATGCTACACAAGTTGCAAGGGGACACAACCCACTGCATGAACAGAGAATCAAGTTGTATCCTACAGTGACAGAACCATCTGCTGCAGGCTATCTGTCAGTGAAATCTTTCCATGGCATGAGTAGCATGGGGTGAATGGGGGAAGACAACTGTTGGGATATGGAGATTGAGGGTAGGTGAGGGGGCTGAGGGGAGGGGGGAGCTGAAAAGGCTGTCTGATCTTGAGCTGTGCAACAGAATCCCAACCTGCGTCAAAGCTGGGCATTCCTGGCCCAGCAGGCTATCCTCTTGCATGTCTGTGGCTGTATCATAGAGAAATTAATAGGGCCCTGTTCGATGTCTGGCACATTTTCATTTGTTGCTGTTGTCCTTTCCCAGAAGACACCTCTGTGTGGATGTAGGTGTGTGGTTACATGCAGAGACACCTGTCAGGCCGGCAGAGTGGCAGGACGTGGCTCTGGTCTCCTTGATGTCAACTGTGATTGGGCCTCTGCCCCCGGAACAGCTTGCTGTACACAGAAAGACCTGGGAAGCAACAGATAGTGTAGAATTAAGACAGGTCCTAGGCAGGGTGACACAAGGTTTTCCTCCCTGTGCCCAAGTTTGCATGAACATTTAATTCAAAGCTGAATGTATAATATGGCAAAGCTCTTTCTTTAGAGGAGCTAAATCTCTTTAATTGATCAAGGTGGTTACCAGCAGATCTGCTCAGTCAGCTAGTGGTTAGCCTTTGTCTGGCTGTCCCTTCACTCCTCAGCCCCTCACTCCCTAGCCTATCGCCTGGCTGTGTGCCAGGCATCCAGTAGAAAAGGAATTCCAAGTACAGTTGGAGCTGCCGTGTTTGTGCTCCCAAACAGTATTCCCTTTCATTCCCTCTCGGCAGACTCTGTTTATTTTGGTGCTCTTTTACACCGTGGGGCCTGACGGAGCTGGAAAATGAAAACATCTCCCTGACTTCCAATCCGATGACATGGCCATTGGAAGCAGCTTCTTCTAGCTCAGCAAAAGAAAGATAAAGGGACAATATTCTCTCTTACTCTTCCCTCTCCACATGACATACTTGAAACCAAAAAATGATAAACTAATGACACTAACTGCTACCAAAAAACTCAAAGGAAAGTGTGGGAAAATCTAGGCTGGAAATTCTTGTATACGATTACGCTTAACCCAAATGAGGCCCAAAGCTGTAACAAGCAGGCCATGTTGCTACATTGTGTATTGCTATAATGTGTACAACAGTGTAACTGACATCCTTGGTGAACTGCTTCTCTGGAAAATCAACTTATGTATTTTTCTGGCTCAGTCTGCCAGTATGCATGACAAACACACGCAAATGCCATGGAATCAAGATTTGTGCTATGCAGTTACATATAGTGTATCTACCCATTTCCATCTCTCTCTCTCAAGAAAAACAAATGAAATACTTGACAGGGGTGATCTACCCCTTCTCTCTAAAGAAAAATAAAGGCTTATCAGCTGGTTTGAATCAAACAACCACTAGCATACATAGTATATTTGGAAAGGGGATGACAACCAATAACTACCTTTTCTTTTCCAACAAGCCAAAAGCACCACACAAAGTCTTATTTTGGTAAAGAAATTCCTAAAGACTTAAGACTCCTATCCGTCTTGACATGATCAGGATCCCATTAAAATGGCACAAGTGCAGCATTCATTTCCTTCTCAAACAGAAAGCAATAAATCTCTCAGTCGCCGTCTGCGGAGCCCTGAGAACTTCAAGAGAAGGATTTTAAAACACATGTGGCCGATAGATATAATCTAGTTTCATAAGCATTGATGGGTCCTCATCAAAATCCTCTCCCCATCCCACATCAAAAATGAATGGGGTTGCCACAAGGAGGCTATGAGGAAGAAGAAGTGGGGAAAGAAAGAGAGATGGATGGGGAGGGGGTATGCGTAACAGAATACAGAGAGAGCTGAAAAGTTCCCAAAGTATAAAGAGAGAGTTGTGTGAGCAAAGAGAGAAAGAGATGAAGAAAGCACAAGAGAGAGATAAAGGGAGAGTGTGATTAATATTGGTTGACAGCTGATCATAGAGAATGCTGTCCATTTGGACCCATTTTAACTGCCTGTCAGAGTCAATCAGGGGAGCCCAGTCATCTCGGTACAAAGGTACACTGGGCAGGCAGAAAACCCCTGACTCATTTCTAAGCTCCACAAAGGCTGTGCCCCTTGTAATAACAACCCCTCCCCAAAACACCACACCAACTTCCAGTGCCATTCTCAATGCATGGCTAAACCTGCCTTGTTAACTGGTTTTGGTGCTGGGATTTTTGTTCTTTTTTTGCTTTGGAAGTCAAGAGTGAAACATCTCCCCCACCCTTTGCGCCCTGAACGACGGAAAAAATGCATTCATGAAATTCAGAAGCTGCTCCCAACGGATCCAGTTACAGCTATTGATGAGTTTATAAGATGTTTGTTAACCTACGCCAGCCTTCATACTTAAGAGAAAAGAAAACGGAGAATGAAAGAAAAAGAAATGTTCTGGTCGCAAGCACGCACACATTTTTGGGGGGTTGGTTGGTGCAGAGCTACTATATTTTTCTAGCAGCTCAGTGTGGACAGATGCAGACTGATCTTGCTTTCTCTGGGTCGACTCAAGTGCGACGCTTGTGTGTTGGTGTGATTGGTGAGGGTGTGATTTGCTAATGCTAACGTACAGGAGATCTATGGAAAAACGTCCTTGATCAGACAAACAGATGTGCATCAGCACAAACTGTTTGATATCACTGTTAGTGCAATAAGCTCAACACTTCCCCCAGCCCTCTGCTCAGACTCCAGGATGGAAAGAGTTGTGCAACTACTGCAGGATGACAGGACACATGCGAGCGCATGCATGCACAATTGCATATAGGACCACACTGCACTTATCCAAGACCAAGATTTTTTTTTCAGTCTCTTGATGTGATTTCTGGGGCACGACTGGACAGGAATTTCAGTGGCTGGGCAGCAATTAGGACCGGAGAGGAATGGCCCACAGATGGGAATGCCCAAACTATTCCAATCACTGGATCTCATTACAAAAGAAAGATGTCATCACCATAATGCCTCTTTATCCTCCAGCAGTAATCTGACCTCTAGACTTGGACACATGGAGACTGTATGATCAAACGGCAGATTACTGCACTGGAAAGTTAATTACGTGTTTATGCCCAGTCGTTTCTGGCTGCTTCAACTCTACTTGGCGTAACCTCTAAAGTCATTATGATATGATAACCAATAAAATCTACCCCTAGGGCATTTTTACTTATACTGTTCAAACAAGGTTGTAATAAAGTTTGTACAGTATTTAATACTACGATAATGTAGTAACTGTTTACAATGTGTAAAAACCTGAAAAGGTGCTCATATGGAGGAGACTTACACCGCTGAGCAAACAGAACCCAAGATAAAAATATCCAATGGTGTTTATCAGTCCTCGATGGGGGAAGGGTTAGTAATCATTGACACTGGCATGGAGAGGGCATACCATACCGTCTGCCCGAGGACTCCATCACCAATGAGCCAGCTACAGCACAGTACAGTGCACATGGGCACCCGTGGCGTGTCAGACCCACCTGTTTTCGCGCAGACGGCCTCGTAGACCATATGCTGGCCATTGGACATGGTTCCACTGGCTGGAGTGTTCGAGGACGTCTGCCTGTTGGTTAAACAAGATAAGAGCGAGTGAAAACTAACAAGACCCATTTCGTGAGGGATCATACAGCGAGAAACTCCACTATCCTTGTCCCAGCTGCAAGGAATGACATGAAGTTTCACACCTTGCTCTGGCTTTCTTCTGGTATCTCTCTACTTTGAGCTACATATTAAAGTAACTCTAAAGAGATGTTTTGGAAAACTTGTGTGTGTGTGTGTGTGTGTGTGTGCCTAAAATAAAATGCATGCACATATGACATCTCCTGGCAGGAGAAAAGTGGAGCAGATTTATAGTAGTCTTTCTATGTGTCCAGTCCACTGGGGCTGGTGGGGGTTTCTTGGCATTCGGTAAAGATAGAGGTTAAATGTTTACTGAGGGCTTCTCATGAGCTATTGTGATGGGAGGGGGCACATTCCAGTTCCTTGGTAGCTGTCCTGGGTGATGTGCTTTTCACACCGGTAAGATGATTGCAGTAATAACTTAAAAAGTATATGGCGACTGTGGGCAATGGGTATAAATGGGGACAGAAAAGTCATAGAAATGGCACCATGAATCAACTAGTACTAGTACATTCATCGTAAAGAGCTTCTCAAACAAAAAATCACATCGTGTTTTTCATAGAATACACAGAATGTCTGTGCAAATACAGTGTTTTCACAAAGTAAGCCATTATAAGTAGTGGTAAGGCATAGAGCAGGCGCAGACACGCCTGTAACGCTATACTTTAAATCTGTTAAGCATTTTTTAGGGGGAACAATAAATAAAGCTTAGCTGGCATTAACCTCTCGCCCCATAACAGCGGCTTGCCAAAGCAGCATTAACAAGGTAATGAGGGTACACACTGCCTCCTTGTAAGGGGCTGCACAGTTGTTCTTTCATACCATTACACAACCACAAATAGAACTAGCCCACTTTAAGTGTGGCATAACTCGACAGGAAGCAACCCCTTTCATATTTAGAGGAAAAAACTTGACCTCTGGGTTCTTCACATCACTTTCTTTGTCAACAGTCTCTCACTCAGTCACTTCAAGAGTCAGGCGGTCAACACCAGTGCAGCACTAAATATTCTGAACTTGCCGTACTCTCAGATAAAATACTAACCCACAGTTGAAAGCTTCACAAAAATACTTTGGAGAAAGTACATATGTAAACAGAGTTGAGGTGCAGCTCTACTTTTTTGTACATGTCAGTAGCTAGCATGTCTTAATGTTATTCAGACTGACCAAGGGGATAAAGTTCAACCATAAACACACTTTTGGCAGCTTCTGTGTGTATACAGTATCCTGTGAAGCTAACTGCTGCTGTGGCTGACTAATAGGGAGTGAAGGCAGCAGCAAGGCTGACATTAATGGCGCTGCAGTAATTGTCACCCTATTAGTAATGCCACACGACAGCCTGGGTTTCCGTAGTTACAGCTGCAACTAGCCAAGCCTCGCAAACAAAATACCAAACATGCTCATTTATTTGTGTTACAAATTGCTCCTTTCAAAGCCTTCACTGAAGTCATACCAGTTTGAGACCTTGCAGCCCCTTGCGTTGGCAGCTGTTTTATGTCGATAGACTGGAGTCATTCCCTGCTGAATATGATGCAGCAGCAAATGTATTTCACGTTGGTTGAACTTAAAAATGAAAGGCACAATAAAAAAAGAGCTGTCACTGGGAAACACTGCCAAGGTTTGCTCAGCTTCTTTTAGTCTTCACATCAATTAAAACTTAATTTAATGAGGCAGAAATAAATGCTGACTAGTCAGTTGGTCCGATCAGTGGACAGGACTGAGTTGGCATTTCCTGACAATGTTCTGCTCTGATTGGATGGCATCCTGGTAAATTGGGAGAATGAGTGGAGATTTTCTTTGTCTTGCAGGGCTCAAACAGAGGAGACCATTTGGCAGCATCAACAGAAAACTTGGCTCCCCTCCTTTTGTTTTCCTAATCTTGATATTTCTTAAATCCATTTCCCTTCCCAAACAAAGTCCAAAACCAAAGTCTTTTTGATAAAAGATTCAAATAACAATGGGACAACTGTCAATAATCATCAATGGTGTATTGTCCAAGGGAAAACCTGGTGAGGTCAGCACTGGTAAATTGGTATCAAATGCAGGTTTACTGGTTCAGAGTTCAGCAGCTGGATAGTGGAAAGGTGTTTGGAGGGTTGAATAGCCTTGAGCTGTTCTAATACGCCCAGCACAGTGATTCTATTATAAGGTGGAGGACCTTAGGCCTACACTGGGATGGGTTTCAGATGTGCCATAATAACCAAGGTATTGAGTTGCCCCTAAAACGAGAGCTGGGAATAAAGGGAAGCAACTTATTATCCCACCATTTTCTGCGAACAATCATCTTCTCTCTCTTCTAGACAGTTTACTTTCTCTGTCATTCTTTCTTTTCCCCTCTCTTTATTCTTTCTTTTCGTTGTTTCCATCTGTGCATTTTTGGTCTTGAAGCTTCCGTTTTTCCCACACTCTCGCCTGTCACACTGGTCGACCACAAAAATGCAGGACAGTGGAGAGTGTGAGGGGGCTCTGGAATTCCACATGCAGAGGGTAAACACTGCAACTGCCAGAAAGACACACACACACACTCACACACACAGGAGCAAACACTGCACCTACCCGGCTGCCCTAACCTATTCTACAACCCCCTCCCTGCACCGCTGCCCTCTTAACTCTTCACTTGCCTGTCCGGCAGAGTAAAATGACTGACTGCCCCACGTTAACAGAGAGAGGGCATTGCTCTGTTCTCTGTTACTGTGTCCTCATCGACCACATCAAAGCCAGACAGCCAGCAGGCCTACAATGCTTTGCTGCAGTGAATGAATGGACACAAACAGACAGGTAGGAAATTCACAGATCACATAACTCACATATAAGAAAACGTATATAACACACGCACACCCGTGCACAACGATTTCCTCCAGTCCCAGCGGCGCTCCAGTCCTGTCCTCTGCTCTTAGACTCTGAAGGAGTGTGAGGAGCCCTCCACGACTGCAACCATGTGCTTTAAACAAACAAGCGGCCCCGATCACCAAGGTTTGCTGTTGTTGTATAATTTGGCCAGATGTTGCAGTAATAAAGTCATATTGCAAGCGTGGGAAACAGCTGGTAGCTCAGCCTCTTTCACTCCTTTTTACTCTTCTTCTCTTTTTTTTATTTTCTCTTCTCTGCTCTTCAGCTTATCTCCAAACCAAACAGGGTTTAAATGGTACCCAGGGCCGGGGTCCTTCCATTGAACCGCATTCTGTTTACGGTTCAGGCAGAAATCAGGCCTGTGATGAGGTTGTTTATTGAATAGGCAGATACAGCCTGCAGCCAAGAGACTGGGAGTACTCCACTCCACACATATTCTAACTCTCATTAGCCCTATCCATTTCCTCTTGAACTCACCAATGCCATGTACCCTGTTTCACTCCACAAGCAGGGCCCAATCAATGGCACCCAACCATTACAACCACTTAATATGACGCAAATTAGATGGTGAGTAGTTATACATTCAGCTGTACTGTAACATCGAAACAGAACAGTTTTGTGGAGTGTAAGTACACTGAGTCAGCTATAGTGCTGGTCTTACTTGAGGCGCTGAGTTGCGGTCTTCCTAATTAGGCCCTCCCGGGCACTGCTGGGCGGCTTTGGGGTGAGAACGGGACCCACACGGGCCTGGATGTGGCTGTGATTGGTACGGACAGAGTGGCTGGCTGGAGTGTTGCTGGATGAGACTATGGGAGCCTGGGTCCGTGGAGCACTTGTCTGTTCTGGCAATAGAGCCTAAGGAACAAGAAAGACAAATTTGATTACATTCAAGAGGATACACATACAAATGAGCTTTTTGATCAACTTATTGCTGTGCAAGAGGATTGGTGGCAGTATCATCTTTATATGTCCAGTATTTATTTAGTTAGCTACAGTGCAAACTAATGCTTTGGCACACTGTGTATGTTTAGTGGACAGTATGACCTACATTGTTCCCTGTTTGGCACTAAATGCTGAACACAATGATCAAACTGCTATCAATCCTCTTATCATACCATTTGTAGTTGATTCAAGAGCTTATTTGCTAAAAAGTTGATAAATTCTTTCAAAAGGCACATGCATATACAGGCACACATCCACACTTAAACAAACAGTAGTTGTCATCTGTGTGGTATTTATTGTCTACACAACTACAACAACCGAAATTATCAATGAGTGTGTAGTTAACAATTTGATGTGCACTCAACTTCCATACCAAAAGAGGAAAAAGGGAAGAGCAATCACATTTGGAATGGCTTACTCATTGGAAAAAAATGCTGTCTCCGGTCATTAAGGTGAAATATCAAAGGCCCTGACATGAATTAATGCGGAAAATTTATGAAATGCCATCCTATATCAAAACAAGCTCTGCTTTTTTTTCCAATTGGCTGCATTGAAAAAGCGAATTCTTCACATTATTTACTTGTTTAGACAAGACTGCTTTTCAAAGGCTCGGGAAGGATGAAAATAGCATTTTCTTCCTGACATAATATTTAAGAGCCACAATTCACCGGGTTCTTGCGATGCTGGGGAATGCTTTGCGCACATTCCTTCCACATCTCATGTCTATGTTATTTTCTCTGCCGCTTTATACGGCTATCTAACAAGCTAATGGTTTTCCAGCTTCCCAGCACAGCTGTTCAAAGGGCCGGCAGTGTGACAGGGAATATCTGATGTAATTTCTGTGTTGATAAATGAGAAGCTGAGTTTCCAGGTTGCAAGGTCCATAGCCGCGTTGCAGTTTGAGCGGGGCCAGGAAGGGCACCTTTCTTTGGCTGCCAGGTGGCCTGGGGCCAAGCCTGTGGAGGAGCCGCGCAGTCTGCACCCAGTAACTGGAACACGGACTGCAGCGCCGGAACAGCCCCCTCTCTTTCTCTCTCACACATACACACATATGTACATGCACACTCGCACTCCACTAGAAACACTTCCTTTTTTGTATTCAGTTAATACTTCAATAATTTTTCCCATTAGACCAGAAAGGGAGGCGAGGTGAGTTCAAGGATGTAGAGTTCATTTGTTTCAAAAAGACCAAAGCCCTTCTCTATGGTTTCTGCTGTGTCACTACAGAGTAGAGTCAAGTCACTGACTAATTCTACTCTGAGTCAAAGAGAATGGGTCTTATGGCTGTGGAACACATGGAAAAGCAGGATCGAAGACCTCAGTCTCAGCGAAGATGCTCATCACCAGGGTGGCCAGACAGAGACCCATGCGGGTGGATCAGGGGAGTGGTTGCAAAGATTTCAGGGAGGGTTCCTTGATTTGATGGTGACTCAATCATGCCCAGAGGCAGCCCTCTGATGACCTCAGTTTGTGAGGGTTGAACAACACGATGGCTCTGTGATTTAATACCGGGCCCCATGTTGCATATACTGCACTACACACGATCCCTGATGCTGCAAACCATTTCCTATTGGGAGAGATGTGCCTGCCTCAGTGCACTTCAGTACCAGCCAGGTACTGGTGGATAGTGAGGGGTGCTGGCAATGTGTGCAGTTTGGTGAACTGGTGAACTGTACTCAATCAGAGAGCCAACTATGGAAAGGGATGAGGAGGGAAGGGACCAGAGGCAAGGCAAGGGGATCATTTTCCCGAAGTGCCTTGCGTAAGGCAGCTGGACCAAGCCAAGAAAAATATCACCTCAATTGCATTAATTAGGGCCCAACCAAAATGATGAAAAAAGTAATGACGTGAGAGCAACTGCATTACTCAGGATGGATCTGAAAAAATTAAGAGAATCCAGTCATTCTACCCTGTTGTTGTCCCATGGCACTCTCCTGTCTTCATTTATCTCCATCCATAGAATGACTCGACAACTGTCAGAAGATGAATAAGCACACTCTTCCTGTTAAGATCCCCTTTCAAAGCAACTGTACAGAAAAACAGAGAGCCTATCTATTTTCTCCAAATGTGAAAATAATAGTGTCAAATGACCGAGAACTCTCCCCATTCTAATCTACCTCAGCAAACAGCCAAATCACATCTGTCACGACTAGTCAGGCAAGACTAAAAGGTTTTTTGTTGCCACATTACTACAGTTGAGAAAATCATGCCTCAAACTTTAGTTTGTGTTGTAATGGGAACACAAGTGGAACTCAAATCTGATACGAATGTAATGGTAAGACTTCAAATCCATCATGGAATCAGTACTGGGGCCCCACTAGTGCCCTTATGGGCAGCATGCCTTGATTACTCACCTTCCACTATAAGCCCGGCCAAGCCACTCACCCGCACAAAGAGTAGTCTTGGTGTGAGGAGTCATGTTTGCTCTTCAGGAATGAGCTTCTGGTGAGGATGTTCCCACCGAACACCATTTTGTTCAGCGGTCTGGACAGAGATTCTCAGAATAGCTTTGTAAATGCTAACATGAAGGCTTTTCCCTTGATGTGGGAGCTTTTCATACTGTTTTGGACAGCACTGTGCTTAACTAAAGGAATATTTTGTACAGACACAAATATGAGGGTTTTCCTGAGTTATAAATCAATATTTCTTATAAGCTTTGTTCAGTGTTTTCGTCCACGCGGTGTTGAAATAAGAGTAAGACATCAGGGGAGACAGCGGGAGAAATTGGAACGATGCAGAAAAAAACAAAAGAAAGTCAACCGGCTCCAGATCTCACTAACATGTTTCTGTTTAGCACCCCTGGCTTCTAGACACCAAGGGCAGTAATGTCCTTGAACAAGGTCTACCAGCTCCCTGTACTCTGACCGCTCTGTGGCCCAGAGAAAGCAAAGAGAATTTTCCTACAGCGATAAGTAAAGTACCACATTTATCATTAAATGATGGGCAAAACAATGAATCATTTACTCTACAAACTATCCCCCTGACGGTGCCGTTGGGTACCTGGTGTCGGCAATGGCTCTGGTCCAGGAGCTGTTGAGACTGGAGTCTCTGCTGCTGCAGCTGTTGGATGGCAAACTGAAGCTGGTAGCTTCGTTGGGTGGGCTCGTAGGGCTGCTGGGGGCTCACCCCTGTCAACAGGCTGTAGGCACTCTGTCTATCCCAAAGACCCTCCGAATCCTCCAGTGGCCTGTGGCTTAGAGAAACAGGAAAGGAGAGAGAGAAAAGTCAGTAAATATGAAGGTCGAATCAAAAACAACAAAAGAGATACCTTCCCTGTACCTATATGATAATAATGCACCTGCGATGCCTACTGATTCATATTGTACAATTATCAGTTGAATATTTTGTAACTATATTATAATGGAGACTGGATACCTATGAAGGCCCCC
>CABFOQ010024059.1:0-12118 GCA_900660455.1 Gephyroberyx darwinii
CCACCCCATCGACCCGGTCAAGTCCAACGCCGCTGCCTACCTACAGCACCTGTGCTACGAGAATGACAAGATCAAGAAGGACGTGCGTCAGCTGAAGGGAATCCCCGTCCTGGTGGGGCTCCTGGATCACCCCAAGTCCGAGGTGCACCGCAAGGCCTGCGGCGCCCTGCGCAACATCTCCTACGGCAAGGACCATGACAATAAGGTGGCCATCAAGAACTGTGACGGCATTCCGGGCCTCATCCGCCTGCTGAGGAAAACCAATGACATGGAGGTCCGTGAGCTCATCACAGGTAAGAGTTCCACACGCATGTTGACATTTTGTTTACTGAGTTTAGTCTTGAATCTACGAGGAACACTTATCAGTTCACTTCAAAGTGGAGGTTTGTTGAAACAAGTACTTTGAGGTACTTTGTGAGGTACTTTAAACAACGTGCCACAGCATTGAGTGATTTCTGTCACTGTACATCTTTACTCATTACATTTTACCTCAGTACTGGTAAAAGCATCAAATAAGACGTCATTTTGCAATGGCCTGGCCATAGGTGAGGGATTTCGACCTTGTGCAGAAACCACCTGCAGTGCACTGCCGCTAAAGCTGCTGGGTATCATCTCCAGTAACTGTAGGATTCCTCTTTCCAAGTCTAATTGGCCTCACCTCCCCGTCACTTCACTATTAAAGCGCTGCTTTTGAGCTTTGAGATGAGTTATAATGCCACCTGAGTCAGAGTTAGTATGCCAGTTCTTGTCAATCACTGGCCTGCACATTCACCATCTCTGACTGTAGGAACAAGTTGGAGGCTATAATACCACGTGCTGCACACTAATCTAGCCTATACCTGTATCCATCCATGCAAAGGTATACCTTTTTTAGAATATCATCGTTTTCTTAATAGTTTTCATGATTCTATTCATGTTCCCACTAAAAAACACTGGAAAATAATGGCATATTTTCTGCAGATTTATGTCATGGTTTTATTTTCAGTACTTAAACTAAAATAGAGGTCTTCAAATGTTTTCTCATCTTCGACCCCAAATACGACCCCCAGTGGATGAAGTTTTATCCCACATGGGCAGATATTTGTTGCTGTTGATTTGGTATTTAAATTGTGTAACTGTCTACACTATTTTTTACCACTGCTTTAAAAGAGCTAACAATATAATGTAGGAGAAACCTGTTTAACAAAAAGTAATTCATCGTGTAATGAAAATCCTTTTCATTCAAGAAAGAAAAGGTATCAGAAGCATCATAGGGTTTCATCTTCGTGACCTGCTAAATGTCAGCGTCAGGAATACAATGACGTGTGTGTGTGTGTGTGCTTGAGTGTGTCTCTCCAGGAGCTTGGCTAATCCCCCGACATCATTGCTTTGACCTGACACACATTGGCCGGTATGCCGGACATTTGAGAAGGGGCTTTTGTTTTCCGTGCAGACATGTGAAAACGGAGAATGGCTCCGCAAGTGAGATACTTGACCTTTGGGAAGTAGCCGCCATGTCCGACATATCAGTCCCTCCCTGAGATGGAGTTATTTTGTAGGTAATTGGGCTGTTTCAGGCCAGGCTGTGACAGCTGTTAATCCGTGTGTGTGTGTGTGTACATTAGGTTTGTTGGCCTTTTATTAAAAATCAGATATCTGCCACTGTCCATCTCTGATATGATGGATACGACGCAGTTTGATTGATTACATCTTCATTGTAGAGTTGATCAATACTACACTGGTTATCTATGGAAAGCCCTTAACTTGAATTGATTCTAATGCAACATTTCCAGACTAATAATATGTTTTTAGTGTTCATTTTCTTCCTGTGGTTTTCAAGTTTTAGTGTCCCACTGCCTGACTGCTGTTTCAGGGGATTTTCCACCCTGCCAAGACTTTGTGTCTGTATGTGTGTGTTTGTGCACGTGTGTGCGCGGAGGCTTCCTCCTGCTCTGACAGAGATGTCGCGGTGAGCGATGGCTGTGCCGCAGCACAAATGATTGCCTTTACAGCACCGCGTCGCTTCCAATCGCAGCTAAAAATAACCCTGCACCACAAGACAAGGAGGACAGAGTGGAGGGAGGGCTCGTATTTTTTTTCTCTCGGCTCTCTCGCTCACTCCTTATCCACCTTCTATTACTCTAATGCTCTCTCTTTCTTTTATTATCCACACTCTTGCTCGTTTTCTTTCTCTCGCTATCTGTCTTTCTCCCTATCCTCTGTGTCTCTCCCTCTCTCTCTCTTTCTCTCCCTCTCTCTCTCTCTCTCTCTCTGTCCACTGCCAGTGCATTGGCCCCACTGAAAGCAGCCCAGTCACAATGCAAGCTCAGCTTACAGCCCGGGCTCATGCGGCTAGAATTGGCCGTGTTTTTCTACAATTAAATATAATTGGGGGGGTTTAAATATAGGCCCCTTTTTTAGTCCATGTGTTTTAAGAGTTTGCAGTTAGAGTTTGCACTGTGCCCAAAAAAACCCACAGTGAGCTCTGTTTTCTGCAGGGGGAATTGGGTGACGTGGAGGAAACCAAATGGTTTCATTATCCAACACACAAGACAGACAGACCAGTAGTTTATATTTTTAGAGCTTTTCTACCATTCAGAGTCATTCTGCTTTCCCCCTCCTGGTAGGCTCTGGGCTGTTTGTGCCCTCGAGCAATTCTCACTCTGGAAATGTAGATTATTAAGCGGATTTGTCTCCCTTTTTTTTCCAGCAGGAGATGTCTGAGTTTTGCGGACTGACAGCTGGGCAGGTGTTTGCTGCACTCATTTCTCTTTTTCTCTTTTTTTTTTACGTGAAAGATACATGTAGGGCAAGTTATCAGGACAGAGCAGTGGTGTCTAGTTGTGTAGTTGAATGAATGTATGTTTGAATCTTACTTTTATCCAAAGCATCTTACACAACAGCGAGTGCATTCGTTTTTTAACATTGGTAGCCCCAGTGGGAACCAAAGCCTTAACCGAGCTGGGCTTTTGAAGCCTGATGGATTGAAGCTGCCAATACCCGATATTTTGTTCTAATATTCACTTTGTTTACTCTTGGCAGGATGAAAAAGCCTCTGAAACAGCATTTAGACTACAGGCTACACTAAAACTAAAATGACGCTACAACTACTACTGTCAATAAATAAATAAATAATATTTGTGCACGCTTGTATGGCCATCTGTCTCATTATAATCAATTCATTTAAGTGCAGCACTGATCAATCATACAATAAATCTGTATATGTATTAATGAAAGGCTTATATTGGCCTGATATATAGGTCTAACCGTGCAGATCAGACGTCTCCTTCCGTGCCTGTGAAGTGGTCGGTTGCAAGGCCAGCGCTCCCAGTATTCCCAGATGAAAGGGGCGCCATAAATCATTCAGCACTTCATAGAAATATAGACACTCCCACTAATCACTGGAAACTGGACGGGTCCCTGTAATGGAGGTGGTGATGGTGCCCTCTCGTCTTGCTTTCTAAAAATTGTACGCGTGTCATATTTAAACTTTATAAACTATGTTTTAAAAATTGCTGTGAGGATAACATTTATTCCTATACTCTTGTTGTATGTGTGTGTGGGGACAGACACACACACACACACACACACACACACACACACACACACACACACACATAGATATGGTTGTGCTGTGAGCACCTCTGCCACTCTGCCAAGATCCAAGTGAGAAGCTGCGGAGGCTGATAACAATGTTCACCAATATTTGCATGTAAATGTGTGTGTGTGTGTGTGTGTGTGTGTGTCTGTGTGTATGTGTGTGTATACAATATACACAATCTGAGACATGTGAGCACACAATATCCCCTTCTCTAGGGACTTGTTTGCCCTAGCAGACAACAGAGTTCATATACTGAGTCCTCCTCTTCTCCTCTTCCTGTGGTATGCCAATTACCTTCTCTGTCTCTCTCTCTCTGTCTCTCTCTCTCTCCCTTTTTTCCACCGAGGCTGTGATGGATGGCAGGGGGGTGGGGAGGAGAACAGTAATGGGCAGAACTAAGTGAATAGCCCTGTTAGAGGAGCAACATGTCTGACAGCAGTGCCTAGGAAATTTAATTGGTCAACCCCAGACTTAGCCTCAGTCCCAGTCTGAGTCCCAATCCCAGGTCCAGGTCCATTACGAGTCCCAGTCCGAGTCTCAGCTCCAGCTCCAGCTCCAGCCCCGGTCCTAACCCCAGGCGTCACATAAAAGCATCTGAGAGGGGACGGGGAGAGAGGAAGATAAGTTAATATTCAACAAAGAGTCAGCTCCCAACTCCCCCGCTATGCTCCGTGTCCCTTCCACTGTCTTTCCCAGAATTTGCAGCAATTTTTTTAGTATGAGAATAACACTAATAGCTTCCTTTTTCTGCTGACAATTATTGTGACAAACAATTTTGCAATCTGAGCTGGATCGTTGTCAGGTCTTGTCAGATTCTGGTCAGGGACAGAAGAGACTAATCAAGCTGAAGTCTGTCTGTTTGTGACAGTAAACAGTGGATTTGAGACACAAGAAACAAAAGCAAAAATGGAGGCAAAACATCTTGAAAGACTGTGGCAAGCTTTTTCAACTGATCTGCCATGCATTTCCCTATTTATCGATATGAAACCATATAACTGGTACATATAGACACTATTTTTTCCAAGCTTTTCTTACAGCTGGTTCATGCTTCATGCAGAAATTTGTGTTGTCAAAATGAGGTAACTGCATCCAAAACAACTGGGCATGTTGGAGTGGTGCACAACCTGAAATGTGAAACAAGGCGGACGGCGCCGCAGCGTCTCCATCCAGGATGGCCGGACAGAAAAAAATTACAGAAAATGTAATTGCCGGAGATTGCGCTGGGGTTCTTTTTTTATTGTTGGGGGATGTGGAGAGCTGAATATTCCTACAGCGCCACAAAACTGCTGGAGTTTTCAGGCGTGCGGTCGTAACGAGAAGCACAAGAACCATGAATGCCAAGGTACATGGTACAGAAAGCATGAACCGGGCCCCCAGAAGCCATTATGTTCATGGTGTATGTTCATGGAATTTATCGTGGAATTTAGATAGGTGTATTCCAGACAGGGAAAGTCAGGGAATTTCATAAATTCTCCGGGGAAGTCAGGGAATATCAGGGAATTTGACCAATATGTCATTTTGCTCGAACATAACAATGTATTTGGCAACTTGCTTCACACGTTAATTGCATTAGATGATGGTTTTCAGCAGACTGTTTACCTCTTTAGATTTCTTCTGAGCTGAAAAACAACATTAACAAACCAGTGAGGAGTAACACTTTTCGTTCATGGAAAGTCCTGGAATTGTGGTGGGAACCCTGGATTTATTAAATGGTACAGTTGAGAGAAAGGGGATGACTAAGATCATAATCCAGGCTTCAACCCATGAACGCCTTTACACCTGACTCTCTTAACATGGGTCCTCTTGGTGATCAGGTCAGACACATTGGGTAGAGCAAAAATGCATAGAACCCAAATGCAAATGCACTCAAGATGAATAAAGATCCAATCTCTCAAACTACTTCTGGAGGTGGTCACATTCACAACAACACGCTGACTTTTGAAGTCAGGTGTAAATGTAATCCAGTGAAAGTACATCTATACAGGAGACCTACCTTGAAGGGACGATAATGAACTAAACTTTGTAGAGCCGCTGGCCTGAAACGGCGGCAGGGTGCAGGATGGAGGCCGCCACTTCCACAGCACTCTGTCATCTTAAATAACATTCTGTCTGTGGGCTGTATGGCTGTCGTATGTGATGGACAGCCACTGCACAAACATATGCCTGTTCCCCCCGCCTCTGGCATCTGTGATCACTATAGACCCTGACTGATTCTTTAGGCCTGAGCAGTATTTTACCTGTAATACCGTAGCTGACATACTGAAATGGGCCGTAGGGACAGAGGAAGGCCGGTGGACGGTATTTTCTGTGATGTTGGTGTACACCGTAAAAGTCTGTGTTAGATTGTTCTGGAAGAGTTAAATAGGAGGAAAAATGCAGTGCGACACAAGCTCGTGTGTCTCTTGAGTAATTATTCTGAAGCACAGATTTAGATTGGCTACGATGATGTGCTTTGTTTTTGTAATTTGCTTTTTGTTGTGTACAGGCAAGACAAGGCCGCTGTACTATTTTAAGTGAATTTTACATACAGAACACATTTCAGACACTGTTGGACACGATCTGTGATGTGGGGAAACAGTAAAACTCAATGTATACGGCGCAAATTAGAAGCGTCGTGCTCCAGCAGTCTCATAGCCGGGGCGTACACAAAAGGCTTGAGTGTTGGAGCTCTATATTAAACAATTGAATGGGTAGGAGTATTAAGGAGTATTATTGTGGAGTATTAATGTACCAATCACACATAGCTCGCCTATGCTGCACAGTTCCAACCCAGACGTTAGCGGACAGGAAGGGGATCTTATCATCATTGCCGATAATGTTACAAACCCAATTTCCGCCACCTCCGGCTCAAGTCTGTCTGATTTGGCACGTCAGTGGACCGAAGAACGCAATACTAGTGTTGTCGTTCGAGTATAGCTCAAGACAGTGATGATGTGTTTGTGGTCAGAACACAGGGGAAGCGATGACAGCTTCAGTAGGAAGGCAGAAAACATGAATTTCAACACCGGCGATAACGAGGAGTCCCCTTCTACGGCGTCTTGCTTGCCCCTTCTTTCCCGGCCATGTCCCGTCCTCTCCCATTCCTGTCCGTCGCCGGTCTTCCCCAAGACCATTTTGTTAGCTGTGTGACTGCTAGCGTGTTGACCGCCGCGTGTTGACTGCTGCTCATCAGGCCTAATGGACTGATGCTAATGGTACAACGGTGGAGGTAATCAAGCCTTCAGCCTGGCAGGCAGGCAGGCGGGCATGATCGCTGGCTAGTTGTCGCCATCCGTCTCTCTCTCTCTTTTCCCTCCCTCCTGACTCTCCCCAGCACCGCTCGTTCCCCACAACGCCACATTTGCTGTTAATGTTATTCACGCCTAGATGCTGACACTCCCTCTCCGAAGGAAAAGGAAGGAAGGGGAGACAATCAGGCATGGAGTTGCACTTTAATTAAAAACGAAAATGTGTGACAGCTAGAAGTTAAACAAAAAGTGAAAAGGGCAACATACCACAGTACAAATTATTCAGACAAAAGGCCAAACAACAAAATAAAATATCAAAAATGCATGACTTTCACCATCAGCAGTCGCTTCCATGCGCTCCAGCCCCTAAACGTCACATCTCGGCAACTTGGGTCTCATAGAAAATCCTGATGTTTCCAGTTGTATTTTCACTCAATTCAGAATTCTGATATTTTCTGACAGCACTTTATTAAGGCAGCTTTACGTCCCTCACTCACACAGATACACTCAAATACAAATGCCGATACAACTAAAAGATACATAGATATTCCACCGACCCAAGTCTAACGATGTCTTCAAATGCTGTTGGAAATATCCAAATGACAAGTCAAGCACGCACGAACGACCCAATAAAGTGGAAACGTGGGAATTTTGTGACACCCGAGTTGCTGGGATGTAATATTAAACGGGAGCTTACGAGGAGCACTTGAAAGCAGCATAAGCTACCAGCACAGATACACTGAAATGTGACACTGACCACCCACTCACCCTCACACCCACCCCATACACACCCCACTGAAATGAGTGCAAGCCACAGCATGGCAGCGAGCCATGTTCATTTGCAGTCACATGGCGCTGCGTGGCGGCCCACGGTGGACCGTTAACACCTCGACTTACATACCTAATAGCCTCCCGGTTACTCCCGGTAGCCATTCTCTCATGCACAGGAAGTCAGCCTAGTTATTTTTAATGGAGGGAGGCAGTGGAGGGCATGGAGGTATTTCTGCTCGGTTAGATAGCACAGTGATGAAAAAGGAGCGTGACGTGGCAAAGGTCACAAGCTGGACTCAAACTTACAACATCTCAAGAACACAGTATGCGTTTTAGCCCAATGGGTTTTTTTTTTGTTGTTTTTTTTTCATTGGAGGAAGTTAACAGTGTTCTCCAGGCATAACCACACCAGAAGGAGTGGAGGTATTTTTAGCCTGGGCCGGCCCTGCAAGACTTTTTTTCTCCTGTGTGCACTGAGCATGATTTAACAGAGGAAATATTGACCGTCTGGAAATTGTACAGAAACCATTTTAAAGAACAGAGCTAGGCAGGTATGACAGTCTCACTGCTCTGCTAACGGTCGATTAGTGCGGAGCAAAAGGGCATCCCAGACTGTGTGTGTGTGAGTAGCTTGGAAGTAGCTGGTGCATTTATGTACACACATGAGTACATCTGTGTGCGTGTGGTTAATGTTAACACTGTGGCTCCCAGCTGTTGTTCCTTTTGGAGTAACAAATCACTTGTAAGTCGCTCCAGATAAGAATGTCAGCTAAACGCCTGAAATATAAACTCAGGGAGGGAGAGGGTGATGAGCGGAGGAGAGCAAAAGCGAGATCGAGCCCTGAGGGATGGGTTAATAAAAACAGTAACTCAGAAACCCTGTGTCAGACACGGACTTTGAAGTAGTGGTTTTTTTTTTTTTTTTGCCTATGTAATATTTTGTTCTCCTCAAACTGGAGGGCTGACTCCGGAGCAGCCATTTGTAGAGGAGTGCGATCTCTCCTGATGGCGACGCTTTATCACAGCGTCTGCCGCCTGGCTGCATTTCCAAAGTTTCCTCCTCCTCGCTCCGTCTGTCGCTCTCTTTTGTGAAACCTCAGGATGCACATGACCCGATGAAATGCTGTTTCTCCAGCTTAGAGATAGAGGAGGTGACGGGTCCACACGGCCCATCTGTATACTGTATACTATAAAATGTTAGGAATTCCTCCCATTTTTCCCAACTAAAGTAATCCTATAGTAGATTTTAGAATGATACTGATATACAAATATCTATATCCTAGTGGAATGTTACATAGGAAATACCATAAAGTACCACATTAAGTACCACAGATGCACTATAATTTCCTCTAGCAATATTATATGAAAATAATAGGAATATTGTAGTCATACCATAGGGTCATTATAAACTCTCTATTGAGCACCACAGACTAAGTGGTACTCAACTAAGTCCCAATAGGAATATAATATATAAGAATATTACACAAATATTATATATAATGATAATGACAAAAATAGAAAATTGATCTGAAGTGAATCTGAGGGCTTTTTTTTTTTCTTCCTAGCTAAATATAGGGTCCTTTTACGATCCTCGCCCCTTCCCTTTCTCTCCTATACCCCATTTCTTTCCCCATGTCCTCACCTTCATGTTTCTCTCCTGTCCTCTCTCTCCTCCTCCTCCTCCCCCGTAGGAACCCTGTGGAATCTGTCGTCCTACGAGCCTCTGAAGATGGTGATCATCAACCACGGCCTGCAGACCATGACCAACGAGGTCATCATCCCCCACTCGGGTTGGGAGCACGAGCCCAACGAGGACTCCAAGCCCCGCGATGCCGAGTGGACCACCGTCTTCAAGAACACCTCTGGGTGCCTCAGGTAGGGTCAGAAAATCACATATTGTTGTCAGCCCCATGTTGCATTAGATGGGGTGTTTTATCCACAACAAGCCCAACTAGAGTGGAAACTGTTCACCCCTTCACAACTTTTCTGAGCTGTAAAAACATTAACAAATCATGAAGGAATGACATTTTTCATTCACGGAAGCACTCAGAGTTAGTCCTGGAAAGTCATGGAATTTTGCATCAGGGCCACAGTGGGAACCTTTCCTTAACCTTGGTGCTAATGCAACTTTTAGATCAGAATGCATGAATAGGTTTTATTATTCCATTATTGCAACCACTCTCATGGGTTTCAAATGGCAGTTTTATGCTGAGGCTTTTCCACCCTGCCAAGAATGAAATTATGGGGGAAACACTGACTAAAAATTGACTTGTTATGACCATTTTCATGCCAAAGTTGTTGCATTTCTGCAATCGACAGCTTCAATCCAAAATAGGTGATTGGTATCGGGCCTTCAAAAACCCACATCAGTCAAACCCTTGCTTCAGGTAACCTCTCCATCCACTTGTGTGGTGTGCATTTGACTAGAGGTCATGGAAAACCTAGAAAAGTCCTGGAATAAGCAAGCTTTGTTTTCCATGCCTGGAAAAGTTAGGGAAATTATACATACATCAAAACGGTTTGGAGATGCTGTAGAAATGTTTTTCCTGTTTGGTCAAGCTTGGCTGCTGGTTGACAGATTGAAACATTTCAAGTAATATAGGCACCGACAAATACTGGGCAGGGACGCTGATCATCAAAAATGTGTAGGATACATTCCACAAAATGTGCACAGATTCTACAGCCTTGGTTTTATATAGGGGACTGCTGACTCATGCTAAAGGTCTTGAATGACAAGAATGAATCGCTGTAGGTTGTTTTTTCCATTCAGATACCAGTTGCACAGTGAGACAGGTGTAGTGTATATGAGACTGGATGTGGTCAATCTGGACGTTCTTAGGGTACAAAGATAATTTATGGTATGACAGATGCTGCGTTCCCCCCGCCTGCGACCATATCCGTGTAACTTGTGTATGTGAAGCATGCAGGATGGCTGCTGCAGTATGATTCAAAAACAAAGTTACAAAAACAAAGTTACACCCTCCTTTTGTTTCCTTCATGGTTTGGTGTCCTTTTGACCGCGCATGGCACAGCAGGGATGAATAGCAACACATCACGTATCATTACAGTATCAATATAGTCCTTTACTAGCCGTCTGAAGCAGCACGTTTCTGTCATTGCAAAGTTCTGATGTCAAGAGTAAAAGAATGAAAAGGCCAGACTCATGGTTTTTTTCCCCGCAGTGTAATGGCCATGGTTAAGTAAATGATCAATGGCATGTCTGCTAGTGCTGCTGCAGCAGCCATTAGTGGTGGTTTATTTAAAAAACTTCTGCCTCTGACCTATGGCAGCCATCTTGTAAACTAGACCATCATGTTTAGGACCTTCAAGGATGAGTGGGCTTTAGCACTCTGGTAACACAGCACCCCACGTTCAGTCTGAGGCTGCATTAGCCACGTTAAACTCTGCCATCTCTCCCAGTGGGCAGTGGGGAAAGTTGGCAGGGATGTTGCAAGTGAAGATGTTAAGGAAATGAAAAAAAATACATTTCACATATACGAACATATGAACATGTTTAGAGGTATGTAATTTGTACTCAAATTATATTTCAAATGAATGTCACTTCCTGAGCTCCTCTGAGGCTCCTTAGATCTCAGCATAGTGTTTTCTTTCTCCTGCATGGTAACACCAACCTGACCAGGTTTCTCTCCTGGATTTATGGGGGTGACACACAAACTCCTCCCCAAAGATCTGACCTCTCATTGGTTAACTTCATACCCAATTATTTACCACCTGATTCCAATTACCTACTTGATTTATTTAATGCAAGAGGAGGTTCACCTGCACTAATTCCCTTTATGCTCATTTTTATTTTACTGCATGCACAATTTCCTCTCAGAATATATGAAATTGATGAACAAAGATCCTTGTGGTGGGTCCTGGTGGGTTGGCTTTCAACACTGAAGCCAAGAGGTGACATTAGCTGCAAGCTAACAGGAAAAATAAAAAATAAAAAATGAGATGAGATGAAGTTCGTCTCAAGCTCGTTAAGGCTGAGTGGGCCTTAATTGAGCCCACAGTGCACGTCTTTGACTTATTATTGGACTTCTTCATCAATATATTTGTTTAGTACTTTTTATTTGACAGTACTTTATTGTTTTATTAAGAGAAACGGCATACAAAACCATTATTAATTCAAGTGAGTATCCCATTAACCTCTATTCACTTTTTTTCTTTTTGTCTGACACACATCAAACACATCAAAGTGGCTAGACAACTCTACCTTGTATGTTTTAGATGGCTGCAGCTGCAATTTCATCTTTTTCTTAGTGCAAGCGTCTAAAAAAAAAAGGTGTTAAACTGGTCTGGAGCCGGTTTACGTGGCACGACACACCCATCCATTCTGTTGACCCTTTCTGGACCATGTGTTGTCCACTTTTGTCCTTGGGGGGCAAAAGCTTGAATAGCTTGAATGTGTTCTTACCTTAACCTCTCTCTCACTCACACACGCACTCACTCACACACACATACACACACACACACACACACACACACACACACACACACACACACACACACACACACACACACACACAGAGAA
>CABFOQ010024060.1:0-30609 GCA_900660455.1 Gephyroberyx darwinii
CGCTCTTTGTGTCTCAGCACTCTGCTCTCCAACCACAAGGTTCAAATGACCCCACTGGCTGCCTGCAGTCTGGGCTGTAATCCCCAGCCTTGTCTGTCAGAGGCGAAGAAAAATCCATTAAAATCTCAACCTGATCAAAAAGAATCCAAAGCCAAGACACCATATGCACTCATTTAGGGCTATCGATGACTGGTGAGCATTGTGGGGTAGTTTAATACATGCGATTGACTTACTGCCAACAGTGGCTACAAAGAACGTTTTTCTACAAAGAAATAGAGCTGCGAGTTTGGCAGAGTTATCCCGGGCTGATGTACACCTCAAGGCCATCCAGAGCTGTCAGCGCTTTTCTCCAATTTGACCATCAATAACCCACACAGCACATGGTTTTGATTCTCAGCTAAATGTATGAATGTTGAGCACTATTGTTTGAAATCATTGATCCCGTATTGCAAGTGATGATGTGGTCCCGCCAAATGATTGTGGTGTGAGCTTTTCTCATGCCACTAGCATGCGAACGCTCACAGTGAAGCGGAGATGTGACCAACTCCTTTTGCATCATTTTGCCATCAGGGTACCCATTACTGTGTTCAGAAACCCATCTGAAGGTTGGATAAGTCTTTTTAAATCACATCCAAAATACTCAGAGGGTAAATGGAGGCCAACATAAGAGTGCGTGTTACCATCATGAATGTGTACTGGTATTGCGTGTGTGTGTGTGTGTGTGTGTGTGCTAGTTAAAGGATCATCATGTCACTTGTCTTAGTCTCAAAGAGTATGACACGTTGTCATATCACATTATGGCGTCTTAACCAAGAGTGACAACTTGAACTCAGATTTCCATATCAATCATTTATCAATGGCCTTGTTCGTAACTAGACTTGAATGTTTGAATGGATGTGTAATAACCCTGATAATGAGCAGTTAATCTTTGTTAACGCTGGGTGCTCTGGGTGCTCAGGGTGCTCTGGGTGCTCTATACTGAAATAACAGGCCGGTTGTGCCACAAGCTCTCTTTGTGCATTTTAATTCCATTCCAATTACTGTGTAGAGTTGCTTCAGGATAGCCTGCATTTGACGCAGCAACCACCATTCATTATGATGGCTGTGCTTATTATTCTTACCGTGATACACTACAACTGAGCTGTAAATCAGCTTTTTGAAGAAAATCTTAATTACATTTCTGGTGTGTTTGACACTGAAACAGTCAAAACACATGTCATTATAATCATCAATATATCATTGGCAAATTACCTTGGATAATAACTGTAAATCAAATGAGACCATGGTTGAGACGGCTGGTAGCCTCTATCTCACACCCGTGGTATTGTTAATGGTAGCGTTTCTCAAAATTAAGACCACATTTCCCATATGTGGTCTTATAAAAGTAATAAAAGTGATTTTTTTTTCCATCAACCTTTCACTCCTTCCTCCATCTGCCACTGCAAAAAACTGAAAAAAAACTGACAGCTTAGTTTGCGCTGGAAGAACAGTGCCCTCCTCCTGTTTTGTGCCGTAAAGTGATCCAGCAGAAGTCTTGCCAAATCCGACCCAGCAACACACGATGTACAGTGCAACTCTGAGGGTGGTAGAGGCTGCCAGTCTTCTTGGAGATGGTCTCGTTTGCTTATGGGAATTATACTGATGCTTCAAAATGAATGTGGTGATGATTTATTAATGTTAAAATGCTGCACATAGCACCTTTAACCTTTATGAATCCAGGGGAAATTGCATTGCCTACATTCAGTCAGAAAAAAGAAAAAAGGGAAAAACATATAATTCACTTCCCCTCCCAGATTTTTCACTTGGCCCGGCAGGTTTGTGGATTTGAACCAGCAACCTTACTGCTGCCCCATGGCAACAGGCATAATAACGTTGAATGAATGATATGCAACACATGAGGCAGATTCAAACCCATAAAAATGCCTACATGGTGTGTGGCTTTACTCACTGACCCACCGGGGCGTCCTAAATTGGTCCTGTTTCTAATTGATTTGTCACCCAGAGCAAGTTTCACAATTGTTGTGACATGACCTTAAAGTGGGATTCCACTGAATTTCAATTTCAGTATTTAAACATGTTTCCTAATGCCTCAGGACAATTCAGCTGGCATTAGCATTAGCGTTAATTAATGACCCCCTATATCCAGAAATAAAGGGAGCGGGTTGTCCCAAAGCTAAATCTCACTCAACAGAGTGAATTGGTAAAGATGGAAAACATGGCAGTGAGGACAACAGCCTTAGGGAGTTTTTCTGTACTGTATTGTCTTTGATGGTTTTCTCGGAACTGTTGGCACCATGATAAAATAAAGCCCATTTGACTCCAAAAGCTTAAACCATTGTTTTTATCCACAGTCAGCTTCTTATTTATTGTCAGCTGTGATGTTCATGTTCACAGATATTGAATGAGTTGAGTTCTGCCACAGCAGTAACATATGAATTGCATTTTCCCTGAGTTGTATTCACCTTATACTGGGTGGTGTTCCCCTTTAGGCTTTATGGGTAAATGTTTTTCAGATGTTTTAAGGCACATATATTATGCAAAGCTTTTACATTTACATTAAGTTGAATTATATATAGTATCTATCCTCTGGCTCTATCCTCTACCCCGGAACGAGAGGATCGGCTACGAAATGTGAAGTACGTGCACTTTTTCTGGAGCCCCTGGAATCTGAACTTGCGAAATAACTCCAATACATCTTTAATCAAGATTCTTGTTTTCCTTTTCCACATTATTTCCTGCTTTTTAAGGTGTCCTCATCATCTGTCCACTGGTGTACTAAGTTCTGGCTAAGAGGGTGGCTTGTTCAAAGGACTCAATGACGCTGCACTTTACAACATAAACAACACCCCATTCATTATGACTGGTAACCCGATAGCGACTGAGGGGACCTCTACTCTCCTGCCAGGCTTTCAGAGGGCTTATTGATCCATTAATTTAGTCGACTTTAGTGGTCTGGAGTGACAGAGTGCCTCTGTAAATTGAATGGGGGCTGAGGGATTACAATGACCGTATCTGATGAAAAGGTCCTGCATGAGTGGCGACGACACAAATAAAGCCAAAGGTCATCCATCTTCCTCTCTCTGGGACCAGTCCTCTGTGTCAAGGAAAATCTAATATCATCCCCCAAAGCCCCCTAGCGGCAAATATGTCATGCCAGTGAAGAACATCCAAGTGTCAGCATATGCTCTTCCTGGTTTAGAAATGCTGGGCGCACAGTGGGAAGGCAGGGCCGGGAGGACCAAATGACCTAGAGGCTGCAATTTTGGGCACTTGGGCATTTGTGTTTGCATGTTTCCCCAGGAAGGTGCCTCCCCTTCATATCACCTTTGTTAAACCAGACCCACGTAGCAATGTTCAGTAACAGATGTACACAGCTAGATGCATGCGTAGTCTCCAGGGATGCATGACCATACTGTTGCTGTGATATCCTTCTGTGTATGACAACAACAGGTCCCTCAGAGATGAAATGCCCTGACCTTCTGGGGCACCCCTCTAGCTGACTTCCAACCCCATGTCATCTGCTTCTCTATCAGATGTCATCGTACTATTGGACACATCTGCTAGGCACAACTACATAGCTGTAAGGCAACGATGAGCAGCGATGAGAGTGCCAATGCCATTCAGAGTGACAGAGGTATGAAAATCATTTAAGGGGTAGAATACGCAGGAACTTCAAATGCCCCGGGGAACAGAAATCCACCCCGCATGAAACTGTCCCTGTTTTTAAGATCGTTGTACATACTTTGTACAAAAGACACACATAAATCAATAATACAAGTTGAGGGAAACAGATACATGAGGCTAATGGACATTGGGAATTGTGGCTGATGGGTGCAAGGGGCTGAAATTCATATTGATACGGACATCACAGGCCAGTGGGCTCCTAGGGGGCGAGAGGAGGTCACAGGTTGCTTTGACAGCCTACCCCTTCTTAATGGAAGCCTATCGACTGAATTGTGAAGAGGCTACTGCGACTAACATGCAACTAGGAGGCATGGAGTCTGTGTATGCTTGCAGTCAAACGTGTGTGTGTGTGTGTGTGTGTGTGTGTGTGTGTGTGTGAGTACTCCACCACGTATGTGTGTGAATGTAGACATATCAATGTCTTTGCTGTCTTGGGGGATTCTCTTTCTGATCAATAGGGGGTTATTAGTTGCTCATTAATGGTTTAAAAGATTAAATAACTATTTTTGCTCTGGACCAGGTGGTGGTATATGTTTGGAAATATCAAAATGTTGTACGCGCTCTGTCAAGTGCAGCACTGTTTTCACGAGGCAAGATAGACTCTGGTAAGGCAACTTAACTATTAAACCTGTTATGTGGCGCAACTGTGACCATAGACATTGGCCATTAATCTCTTAATTCTCTTGGTATCTAAACTGCATCAGATTAAAAAAAAGCAACACCTCTTTTCATTCAACCCTTAAAAGAATAACCTTTTATTTCCTGTGATGTAAACCTATACATGAGCAAACTGCTGATTCAGTACGGGGTTGTAGTGTGAAAGTGACAGTTAATTGACAGCTGGTGTATTTCCTGTTGATTTACCCTCCTCTTCCAGACAATTGGCGACAGGACGGTAACCTGACCCACATCTCTTACCACATAAACGTAATCCTCTGTGCTGGAACCATTTTGCTTCCTTCTGAATTGGCGACATGTGCTCCTAGCCAGTTCTCCCTCAGGGCTGAGCAGCTGTGCATCGCTCAGCTCATCCCGTGTGACAGCTTCACATCACAAGTGCAATAGCCCAGTCATGGGAATTTAGCATCGGAAAACACATATCACTGAGCAATCAGCGGCTGAGTGGAGCATAAATGGAGCTGTGGTTGATGCAGTGAAAAGGACAACTCCTACCCAAATAGGGATCATTGGATTGTGGGCTAATAGCCTGAGTGGCAGGCTGCCAGGTAGATGCACCTGCGGCTCTTAAACAGGCTGCGTCATCACAACAGTTAAACCATTAACTATGGCTTGAAAACACCATGGACCTCCATCAACTCATAACTGCTGAGAAACAACCATTAAAGGAAAAATCCATACTCTCACACGCCTACACTGTTAGATATCATCAACCTGCGATGTTCACTGGTTATGAAGTTTTGTAATTTTCTTTTTTGGTGTACCCTCTTTCCCTCAACCTGCCTCGTCTGCTTCTGCTTCAGTTAGTGATTGCCAACGTCTCCCAGAATTACTTTTGACAGCCCCAGAGACTTGTTGCATTCAGTATGTATAGGTGGAGAGAGTGATAGTGATAGCCATAGCATCGTAAGTTTTTCCACTCGAGAAAATGTGAGAGTGGAGAGAGAACAACACTGTGGTGCCATGCCTGGTGGTTCAAATTACAAAAAAAAGTCATTGAAGAGGGTGTTGTATTTCACACGCCACCAACAACAGATCTGCTGTGGCTGCATTGCATTGTGGTCTATTGTGGCTACTGTCAGTGGAGAAATTGGTATCTCTGCCTGAGGGACTGAGATGTTTACTTACATTTTCTGCTATCAAACTCCTGCACTGAATTTACAGGATTTACAGGAACATCCAATAAATCCATCAACAGCCATGTTTTCTATCAAAGTGTCTTTGAACAACTGATATCGAACCCCTACCTCTCTGGATAAGAGCATCAGCTAAATGCCTAAAATGTAAAATGACAGCGACAATCACCGATCAGTATTTGTGGCAATGTGCCATATTGTTTGAAAATAATAGTGATCTGATGAGAATACTATGAGTTTCCTCAGATTGTTTTCAGAATCTGCAGCATCATTAACTAATGAACAGTTTGCTACTTGCCCTCTGAGGCGGGTCTCTGAATCAGCACTCACATCAGCGCTAAACAGCAATGTTGCCTCTGTGCCAGGGCTTTGACCCGTTCACCAGCTCTTTGGCCCTCACTGGAGTCCCAAGTGAAACACAATTTGTAACACTCCAGCTATTTCTGTTTGAATCACTCATCTGAAACAAATCCAGTGGCTCTGACTGATATGCAGATACAGACGGTGCAACAGAACGAACCACACATTACTGCACAGTAAACACTCAGCTATTATCATGCCTCTTACCGAAAAGTGGGCCCCAACCATCTGTTCTTCTGAAATGATTTCCGTTGCAGCGTGCAGGTAAGACAAGTATTCCTGTTGCAATAGACTGGCGTGCACAGTGGGTTCTTGTTTAGTAGGTCCATATACTATTCACATAACATTCACTTTGCACTAAATTATGCCTCTTATGATAACACAATGAATTCAAATGAAATGGTTCAAAATCAGCTCTCATGTCTCTTGTTTTTTTGAATCGTCACAACAGACAACAGAGACGCACTGCCTTATGCAATCTGACATCTGAAAAGAAGCCAACTCACTGGGTTTTTTTCAATTTAGGAGGGAATCTACACCAAGGGGATATGCCATCATGTTACATTTAGAAACTATTTAAGGACAGCTGAGAAGGCTGGTCTCATGGTCTGTTAAAATGTAGATATTCTGTTTGACCATAGATATGTTCCTGTATCTGTACAGCATGGCGAGGATGGCACGGAGATCCTCCCTGCAGCACATTTCGCTTGACAAGCCTGTGTGACAGCAGCCTGAGGTTGGACTCTCATCAACATCGTAACACAACTAGGACGAGACGCTCATGCAGTCTGTCAACCGTTATTCAAGCCACTATTAACACAGTTGTCCACATTAGTCATTAGCTGAGATGAATGATGTGCTGCAAAGGTCAGAGTTCACTATCAACAAATGTTGAAGTCATTTCACTTGTATGTGAAAAAATACAGTCTATAAAACTTTTCTCTTGCAGGATCAGACAGGATTTTGTTTATTTGTCTGTTTTTTAACAAAGCCCCTTTTAGCAGAAATTGAGGACCAGGAACAAACAATTTACTACACAGTGTTCCTTATCTACAACAAACTGGTCAGGTGTGCAGATTCTCTTTTTGCCACTTGTTATTACATCTCTTGGTCACTGAAGTCTTGGTGCCATCTCCTATTCATGAGACTAATGGAGATGGAAATGTTGTCAAAAAATCAAATGTCCCGTTGTCTTGTCTATATGGTATTCAACAACATCTCTTTGTTCTCAAACCAAACAACACTTCATAAATATCAGTGCTTACTTGCCCGTTCATCCCCTTGTGTCCAAGAGAGGATGCAGCTGAAGGGAGATGCTTTCAGCCATGTATTATTCACCACTTTAATTCCACAACCCCACAAAAGAGAAGACAGAGTTTGTGTTTATTTTAAATATCTCTTAAATCCACAAATAGATTGCTGTGAAATGCTCCTCATTAAAAATGTATTTGACAGATGACGAATAGGGAACTGTTTGTACAGCCCCCCTGAAAAGATCATGAACAATATGTGCATTTCCTTTCATTGAAATCCAACAAATTGCCAATTTATACTGCTCTTAGCATAGGACAGATTCATATTTAGGATTGAGGAGCAATATTTGAGCTCAGAGGAAACAGGAGTTGTCTATTTCCGTGTTGAAGACTACAGTTTCTCACATGTTTTTTTCTGTCAGGAAGTTGATTGCTCTGACATGCAGTACGAAGGAAAAATGTCATGTGAGGAGCTGATCAAAGCCATCCTTCACGTTTGATTGTGTTTAAATTCACTCACTCTCACCACTGAAAGATTCTCAAATCTGTCCTATCCTTTAGACCAAAGCATTCTCCAAAACTGCTTTGAGATTTGGAGGAAAGTGGCTGAACAGATTGTTATGTCACCATTAGGGAGCTGTAATAAAGTCATATTTCTTTTGCATTTTGCATGACTGGAGGGCCTTCCACTCTCGCCTGTCTGCTCCTTTCACATCAGCCTGCTTTAAGTGGAGCAGTTCTGGGCTGCAGGTTTTGCCTCACTGCCGCCAGAGAGTGTCTGTGCCAGATAGCATTGCATGATTACACTCAGCAGAGCAATATTTTGTAGACAGCATTATAGCAGGAGAATAAAATGTCTTAGGCCTCATTAAACTCCCACACTTGGAAATGAGAAACCAGTTATTCATCATTGGAAGGGAAATGGGAATATCAAAATATGTCTTTTATAACAAGTTGTAGACAAGCAACAAGAAAATGAATTGCTCATGTTATGGTGTAATAAATTGCTTAATGCAACAGAATGTGAAAAGTTCATGTTTGTTGTCAAACTTCGAAATGTATTTCTTGGATGGGACGAGAAATCCTTTCTTAACATTTGTGAGATCCGGTTATCACCATGCCTACAAGCAGCAGGCCTCGCGACCAAGTAGTTGCCAGAAGTCTATACATTTTGCATGAGAGAAGGGAGAACTGTAACGTAGCAGTTAGCAACTGATCTGTGGTCTGTGTGGGGTATGGGGATGAGGGGGGGTAGGGTCTTTTGGAGGTTTTGAGGATCATTTGCAAAACATTGCATGGCATTGTTCGGTATAGACATGTGCTTTACTCACATGTCTGCAAATCTGAAATCTTACCTAGATACTAGGAGGAGTACTTCTCTTAGAAACCATAGACGAACAGTAAACAAGCCCTGTTCTAATTTGTAGTTCTTGTATGAACTCTCACCCTAAACGTAACCTGCTCATTTCCTTGTTTAGCCTTAACCTGATATAAAACAAACTAGCCCGTTTACTTGCCTAACCTCACTCTAACATTAGCCACTTAGTTGTTGCTTCCTAGCTAGCAAGCAGCAGCACTTCCAACCACAACATTTAGATGGCATAACACTTGACCAGGTTTTACTGAACAGGCAATCAGATTCATTGAAGTGACTTGTGGTTTTGGCAGGAAAATCAGGTTTCATATGATCACAACCATGAAGCTAAAACAAGTCAGACCCTGTAAAGGCATGAAGCGCATTTGTGGCGATGACAAATAGACTTAATTAATTATCAGTTTATTTGAAGGTGATCTGCAGTCTTTGGCTAACTGTTCTA
The DNA here is from genome assembly GCA_900660455.1 of Gephyroberyx darwinii. Taxonomy (NCBI): domain Eukaryota; kingdom Metazoa; phylum Chordata; class Actinopteri; order Trachichthyiformes; family Trachichthyidae; genus Gephyroberyx; species Gephyroberyx darwinii. Next base: position 8,929 of record CABFOQ010024060.1, read on the forward strand.
TGGAGAATACAACAACATCAAGCTACTTGGCTTGCTAGGTGCTATGGTTGCCGTTAGCAAACAGCAACTGCTCATATAACAATGTGATTTATTATAAAATGCCAGAGGATGTGGTGTACTACAATCATAGAGGAAGTACGTTCTCCCATCGTGTGACGTCATGTGCATTTCATTTTGAAGACAAGGAGAGGATTGTGGGATAATCTTAGACCGACATTAAGTGTGCCACAGTATACTCTAACACAAATGAACACTTTAGGATCCATCTTAGCACTAATCATGTTATTAGTTTTCTATATGTCTATATAACAAAATAGAAATTCACTTGAGAGAGAAAATAATTGATAGACGTAAAATAGACACCAGCAGTCTTTCAGGCAACATGCACATACTATATTGATTCAATAATGAGTTGAGGCTTACTTGAAACAGCTAGGTAGATATTTCATTTTTAAGCTTTTTGTTAAACTGTAATCACCAAAAGTGATATGATAGACCATTACATACCATCAATAGTTTAATAAGTTTCTTTTTTTATATTTCCCAGATCTGAATCTTAATTCATGATAAAAAGAAACATTCACAGCTTTGGGGCCCTCTGCAGGCTCCACTCTATTTCAGCAACAAGTAAAAAACTACTTTGACTACTTACAGTCTTTGGTTCTCAGTCCTGAGCATTATCAGTCTTCATCATCTCCCTGAGCTATATCGCCATGATCTGTAGACTCCATAAGTAGTAGTTACTGGCAAAAATGAGTTGTGTTTTGGCGTGTCAGGTCTATTACCAAATTTGTTGATCCAAGCTGGAGGATCGTATTACCAACCAAGTCAACTTTATTTATACAGCCCTTTATCACAAACAAGCCTCAAAGCACCTCAACCATTCTCAAGTTGGCATTGTTGCTGCTCGGTTCTTCCTCGTGCCTATCTGGGTTTGATTTTGGCCACAGAGAGCCACATGATACAACTTCCAAAGCATTAGTATTCTCAGCAGTCACCCACCGATATTTCAGCTCACACTAGTTTAAAATGACAGGCTGCTTAAACTGCAGTACTTGGGGTGTGAAACAAGCACCTCTTTCTAACTACAAACATGTTATGTAAGAAAGAGTGATGGGCCCATGCCTTTTCATCTGCACAAATCTGTGTTTCATACAGTATTTCCCAACAATATAGTGTTACACCTCTTGGGGATGGACCCACTAATGCCATCTAAGTGCTTGTGATTTTCTGACATGCTTCTATGCAGTTGGGGATAATGTGGTGAAATTGGGCGAGGACTCTAAATATGGATATTATAATCATGCGCCTTTTCAGACGTCGTTGTCCAAGTACTTTGTTTCAACCCCATTCCGGTCTCAACACAGTTATTCATCTTGTGTTGGCTGTATATTTCTCCAGTTCTTCTTCTTCTTTGATGTAAAATGTTAGATTGTGAAAACCTACTGCCATTAGTTTCATTTTGAAAGTCTTTAGAAAGAGCAGCGAGAACACACTCTGCTTGAAAACTGCCTGCAGAGACAATTAGGCATAATTGCGCTGTGGGTGAAGGCTTTGAAGATCCAGTTTATCCTGAGACTGCAGCGATGCTGATTGGACCTTGTTCACTTGTCAATAGCAATAAAGAGAGTAGTCACATTTAGAAAGCAGATCTCTTTACCAAGCACCACCAGTAGGAAGCCTATTGTAAATAATAGCTGTTAAAGACCCTGTGGCCTATTTATAATGGTAAAACATACATCTTGATTTATTGACTATAAATAAATTAGGTTTCTAATGGTTAGAATTATCTAAGCGACTGACCTAGATGACAATAAAAAAAAAATGTAGATAGAAAACAAGAACATATTTACACTCTAGCTACGGGGGGAAAAAACAGTTTCGGATCACCTTTCAATGGCAAACGAAACAATATACTACATGAGTTGACTTGAGGCTACTGCTCACACCACATGATATACATTACCTTTAGAGAAATCTGGGCTCCCATTAACACTACTGTTTGATCTCAACGGCACAAATTGATCCAAGGTGAAGAAATTGTTACGTAATTATGATTGATGATGACAAGAAGGGGAAATGATTTGTGCCTTTACATTCTCAGTGAGAAAGCGCTCGTTATTCCAAAGTCTGCAGTTTGAGATTTTGGGAACTGTGATGAAATGTGAAGACGCATCTAATATTGGAGTAAATCAATAGCCAAACTGTCTTAGAGGATCTATAACACATCGTGCATGCACACATTTTCACGTGTCCTGCTGAAACCTTTTGTCACAAATAGTGAATTTACTAGAACCTATGAAAAGTTGGTTGGTTTCCCCATTGACACTCATGCACTCATGCAAGTATTTTTAATAGTTTGACTTGGCCCTAACATTTTGTACATGTGGAGGGCGATTTCAGCCGTAAATCATGAAGGAAATGGAGATTGCACAATTTTTGCAGTCCAGTCACAATATGGAAGGCATTACACACAACACATCCGGAAAACATTAATACAAGTACATTTAGATTCATTGGCTCAAGGCCAAACAAAGGTGTGAACAAGAGTACATTTTATTAAGGATTCGGACACATGTGTAAACTTTATGCACACCCCTACAGGCTGCAGCCCTTTCACACATCAGGTGAAGAGTCACAATGCAAACAGTAGATTCACGTTATTCACAACATATTTTGTGTTTATCCATCCTATAATATAGATAGCCGTCTCAAAGGTGATGTACTGTCAACAGCCCCACTAATTCTGTGACACGTTTACACATGGAAAACCACATTCAAAGACAAATACAAAAGCATTTCCTACTTTCCCACAGAGACCCATGGCTTCAACGTTTTCTTCCAACCGCTTCAATTGAGCAGGAAGGATTTTACAGTGGCAGGGCATCTGTGTGACTCACTGTCTAGAATAACTCTCTAAATAAAGAATAAAAGCAATCTGCTCTTGTTTCACTCAATGCACCTTTCCTTCTCTGTTGCCAGGGGGATGACCAAATGCATTTCCTATGCAAGCATGAGCCTCACTGCCCCCGAGCACAGAACAGAATCATGTTCCACTTTAAAAACGTTAATTTTACATTTTTAATGACTGGCTGATGGCTTAAGTAAGTGAGTACTACTTACAAGGGCAGATGTAATGTTCTCGTAATCCTCCTCTCTACACCTCAGACTCCTTCATCCTGGATTAAATTATCTCTTTTGGTGAATAAAGGATGAAACTGTGGCTTTTTTTTGGTCATTGACTCCTGTTTAAAAAACAGAATCCAAAAATCCTACTAGTACATATTATTGTTCAATATAAACAACATTTTCAGCATTTTTTATAGATGTAATATCTATAAATGTAAATATTTTGGATCCAAACTATAGTTCTTACATTATTGTTGCGTATATTACACATCACGTGTTGCCTTGCGCCAAGTTTCTTTCAGCCGAACCCAGTTAGTTAAGGAGATTCCTCAATTTCATGGCTGATTAGCCTGATGCCAGGATTATCGCTTGTTATTTTAAGGCAGATAATACAAGATCATAACTTAATGGGATCTGTGAAATCAGATGGAAGACACTGGGGGCCTCTCTCGAAGAAATATATGAAAAATGCAGTTCATAATGATATATTTCAAATTCTGAATTGGTGGGGTGAAGTGAAGTTGACCACAACCCTATATCCAAAGGGAATATTTGACATATAAAACATCTATGTACTGCACATTAAGAGTTCAGCTGGAACATGCTCCAGCACAGCTACTGAATACTCACCCTTTATTTTTGTTAATAAAACTCCAATCCAATTGTATAGCTCCTGAGCCTAAGGTCATATACATTTTTTACATTCCCACCACCCATCGCCTTCATATAAATCCTCCACATACCACTTCGCACCATTTCCCAAGAACTGCCCTTTCTATTAGCTGCCCCAGCGTTGAGAAGAGAGGTTTCAACGTGTCTCAGATATGAGCTAAGCGGTTTATTGCACAAACTGTGCTTTTTTTTTTTTTAAAGGTAATTAGCTTCTGCTCGTTGCTGTCATATCCATAAGTGCAACTGCTTTTGAAAAAACAGGGCAAGAAAACAAGAGCCCAGGCCTCCCCAGGGTCAGTGCCCACCACGGCCTGGATTATGGCACCAAAGGAATCCTGGGAAGCGTGTATTGATTTGGCCTGACACTTGCTGCCACATTTAGCCTAGCCGCAGCTGACTCGCAAAGGCTTCAAGCAGTTATCTGCCATATTCTCTACTATCTTTAAAGAGCACTGAGAAATTACCTCACGCCATAGAAGATTTATCATCACATAATTAGCTCAATGCACCTAACGGCAGATCTCTTTTGACTAGTAATACAAGCTTAAAGTTCATGTGCAGAGGATTATGCTTAATTAACTTGTTAGCTTTATCATACCATGAAGAAAACATCGGCCTCTTTAAACTGCATTTGTATTACAAATTGTCTGGGTTCTGTACTCTACTACACTTGTTTGACCAACGATCTTAGATAATAGTTTGACAAGCAGGGGCACTATGTGTCAAAATAAACATATCGGAGAAGAGATTTTGCACATGATGGTGTCAGAGATAGTGACAGTCCTAGTTTTTGTCTCCTCTCTTCATTAGTCAGCCGTTATACTCTGCTCATACAGGGATTTATCTTGTTTTCTTCCGCATCTCACAATGTTCATCTGTTGCAAACCCCCACTGACACTTTACATGTCAGAATTTTAGTTTCAGCTCGTGCTAACCTTGTGGCTCCCACTGCTTCCTATAGAGTACAAATGTGCATCTAAAGCACCGCCACGTGTGCGTATTGTCCAAAATAGTAAGCATGGAGGTAGTGGTGTTAACATCAGCTAAGGCTGACTTGGAATCAGCTTCTTATCTACAAGCCCTCAGCCAAACATAAATAACAATGACTTCATCATTTTTGGGGGGGTATTTTTCCTATGTCCACATTCCATTTCTTAAAATAATTTCCAAGTGAGCATTAGTGTCGACATCATTTAAAGATAGAGAACTTACACTTGAAAAATTAAGACTTTGGAAGGTACTTAATGCTCTTTGGAAGACCTCAAGACATCCATCATTTTTCTAGAATAATACTACCATGAAGATCTATTGGTGAATAGATATCCAACCAGATTTACAGTGTCAACAACAGATAATGTGTTCCACAAGCAGCCATTTTAAAATCCTACTGTGTTTGTAATGCTCAGTGAAATTTTGCCTGGTGTCATGAGGAAACTTGACTTCTCACATGCCCAGTGTTCACATCTCTGTTCAATCGTAAACATCACAACATCTCGTCACCCAGTATTGTGGCTCTGGATGATTCTGGGCAACTACTATGTGCCAAGAGCAAATCTTGGCAAATATTGCCCTGGAATCATGCCCTGGAACACTCCCCTTCGGAGCACCCATTGGCTTTAAGTGGCCAAATGCCATCTTATTTTATTCATGTTATGGCACTTCTGCACCCTTTGGTGTGGCACTCTCCTCAAGCAATAGTACAAATCTCACCCTACTCCTTCTACAACTGTCAGCCAGATATAATTTCTTTTTTTATCATAGTGTTTTCCATGTAATTTAATTCTCTGGCCAACAGTTGTAACATCATAAGGCATCTTCTTCTGCATTTCTGTCAGCTACAAATGCAGTTATGGGACCACGCTGGACAAAATGTGCAAAGACAGCTTCACAATCGCCAGGGGTGTTATTCTAAGATCAGGCTGGAATCAGAAGTTTTGTCGGTTTCAGTTAACCAGGGCGCTGCTAAATGGCTTAAGCCAAGCATCAGTGCACCCAGCAAAGGCACTGAGACATTGCTGCATGACAGCTAAAGTAGCTGGGTGCATCATGGGCATGTACCCAGCCTAAGCAGCCCTCAGGCTTTCTCTTCTTCATGACTGATTTTTAAGTGTTTTATCCCTGGGACACAGTGATAATGTGCATTAAGATCAAGAACACTTATTTCAATTGTGCTTTATGTTTTATTCTGGCCTTTAATTCAGCTGTGTCTAGACTGTGCTTTGCTGAGAATAGCTCACATGAGAAGATCTCCTACTGCGAGAGAAGAGTTGACTATGTGAGCTCCAGTGTTTTAGCATTAGTCTTCCTTCTTACTTAGGCTTTTGCTTGGAAAATCTCCCTCAACGTAATATTTAGGATTATCTCCTATTAAAATATGTCCATAGGATGAATACATATTAAACTATGACATGATTCAGAGTTCAGTCCTCAGTGTCTTGAACAGACAGATAAATCTACAAACTGCTCAATGTTGAGACAGCTGCAGAGCCTTCTCATGTATGTGGTCTAATCAAAAGAATGTCTTCCTGTCACTGTGGTTTTCTAACAGTGCGGGAGGTTTTCTGCCATGGTTTTGATTAAGCCATGTCCTAGCTTATGACTGCTAGCATGTTGCTTCTGACTGATTTTAAACAAACCTAATGATATAAGTGGAAAACACTATCAGACACCATGCCAGAATCATTATTTGGTTATAGAAAAGGCATCGGAATAAAATCATTATGCCATTCAAACAACTGGAGGGTTACTTTGTGTTTTGTGGATACAGGGGCACTGGATTAGGAAAGTCACGTGGTGAAGATCACTAGTGAGAATTAGGTGATTTGTCATTACAAAATTCGTCACCTTCTAAGAGATATGTTGAATTATAAACGAGCCAATACCCCACATGGTGAGCGACCAGTATTCTCAGAAATCATGATTGAACAGTTGATCCTTTAGCTATGAAGGTGACAAGTATGAGTGTAAGCGGTGGTAACCTAGATGGTAGAGAAGCAGACTTGTGACCAGAGGTTTGGTGGTCAAAGATTGGTCATATTTGGGTTGGGAAAGTGAATGAGGGTTACTCCCTAATTTAATATTGAGTTGCCATTGAGCAAGGCCACAATGGCTCCCAGTATAACCACAGGTATGAATGTATGTGAGTGTAAATGCTGGAAAAGAGTGAGTGCTCCCTACATTTTCACTGGATAAATTAGCTTTAAAAACATGAAAATCTTTAACATAACTGGAGACAATATTTGAGGCAGCAGCTTGTTACTTGAGAGGCAGTACAGAATTGCGTCTTCTTTGCCAAATATTGGTATCGTAACACTATGCAATCACAAGTAACACAAGAACATCCATCGTAATTTCAAATTCTTCCAGTTATGCTACAGCAGAATAATGTTAGTTTGTACAGAAAAGAAATCCCTGTTTTCGTAGAGCCCTTATTTGTTTTAAAGCCTGGTCCAGACCTGGGCCTGACAGGACTGATATCTTCAACATCTTAAAACCTTTACTTGTCAAGTTACTGAGTACTACGCCCAAAAACAAAAGAGAAACAGAATATGAGGCATGTAACATAATACTGTTGGTGATGTGCCAAAATATTCTGGCTCTCCAGCGATGATGCATTTGTCTTTATGTAAGAAAGCTCATATTTTCATAAATACATACATACATACATTTGATAGGGTCCTGCTGTTCCCCAACCAAGAGGATCATATTGGAGGAGACAGTAACCCATGTGTCAGTGTGAATCTTGGGAAATCTTCATAAGTGATAGAGAGGGAACCACATGATCTGATGTTTAGTCTATTGCAACATACATTGCCAAAATACTACGACTACAAAGAGAATCCAGAATTGTTTGGCATCTATTAAAAGGAGTAAATACAACACCAAAGTGAAGAAACATGTTATTCCTAAGAGATGCCCAGTACTAGTAGCTAGCTTCAAGACAACGTTGCTGCAAGGCAGGTTATGCTCATTACTTATCAGTCAAGGCTGTCTTGAGTTAGCTACTAGGCTGTTTAAAAGGCTCAATACATTTTACTAATAATACAGTTTACTACTTTGCAGACAACTTGTTGTTTAAAAGCAGTGAATTGAATGAATAGAGTGCCACTTCAGGAAGAAATTGAGTGTAAATCATCACCTTTTTCAAACATATAGCTGCCCAGCTAGTTAGTTAGCCTAGTTTGAAGTAGCCTACCATTTCTATGTTATATGATATGTGGACATCACTGTCACTGTGCACGCCAAGCTGCACCCCTGCACCAAACGTCTTATTTTGTCTGATCCTCTATCAATGCAATCACTGGCAATACATCAATGACAACTGGATTGGCACTTTTGTTGTCGCCACTTTTTGCTTGAAAAGCACATCCATGGTAGAATTCTGCTTAGTAACAGAAGCTTATTGGCTTAAATAGCATCCTATTCCCTGAAATCACCAATGACATCCAGGCCCTGAATTGCAAATTAACTAGCATTTCAGGGGCTGGTTCCAGGAAGCAGTGCCACATGGCTTTGTGAAGAGTGGAGTGGGGCCACTGCTGCCAGCCTTGGAGGAGGTGGCTACCTTCCACTCGACACTCAAATCTATGCAATTCAAATACAATCTCTGCTGGCACTAATCCAGCAGAGGTCCAGTTTCCATATGAATTTTTCTTTAGGTTGGATTTATACAACAAATATATTAAAGGTATAGTTGTTTCCAACATGGCAGATAAAAAGAAAACATAATGTTCACAATCCTGCTCATGGTTATGCATTGCATCAGTGAGAGCCTCTGTGATCAAAAGGGCTAGAACATAGTTGGCCTCAGGGCGGCATCCGATAGAATACTGCATGCGGTTTATGCAAGAAACCAACAGGACTGGCTGATGACTGACACCCTGTTAATGTATATACTATGTAACTGTATGTATACTATGTATGTATACTATATAACTACAATAGTACAACAAATAGTAATAGTGTAGATAGACATCCTTAAAATAGACATTTTAAGGAACATTTACCAATATACAGGACATGATGTAGTTATACCTTGTGAATTTACTTTGGTTTATTTATTGGTTGGCTGAGGCTGAGTAATATTTTTGTAAATGTACAATATATTGGTGTTTGTATTGCATTCCTACGTACTACTTTGCATCATTGCATGGGTTCTGATTAAACCCAACTAATAAACTACCATGTCTACTAATAGAATAAATCCTTTGTACACAGTTAATCAAGGAAAAGGGAAGATATCTTTAGTAGATCCAAAGATTAAAGCAAGAAAGTGCTCAAATGAACTAGCTTTTGCAATACATATTTTCCAATATATTGGATCTGATGCAACTATCCCCTGTGCTATTTGGGTGAGCACATGTAGAAACCTAGCTTGGATGCTAGAGGAAGTGGGTGGCTGAGAGCAGGTATGTCATTGGGATTATCATGTGGTCACCTCCAATCACAGATGTCATACAGGTCCACGACACCTTCAGAAACATCAACAGTAATTGTGTTTTCACACGCTGGTGGAAAAGACTTGCATGTCAGTGGCTAATCAGTATTGCATTCACATGCTATTTTGTCAGAAAATCAATACTGGAAGACAGACGATAACAAACAAGACAAACATCGACATCCTAAAAAGGATTATGTGGATTTGGCTGCTTCTTGCTTTTAAAAAGCACTTGCTACAATACTATCTGTTTCTTCATGAGAACAAGGAGAGAAAGCATATCAGATGTGTGAGAAAGTACATTTTAGTAGTTGACAGTTGTATAGTTGTCCACAGACATCCCTTATCATCCCTTGGGTTCAGTTATCTAGGGTGGCGCGATTACTTTTGCACACTTGAAGATTGTATGTTTGATTACCTTGCAGACCAAACAAATGAGAGAAGCATCAAACTTTGCTATCATTTCTTCTCTGAGACTCGCTCTATGATGTGCTACAACCCACAGAAAGACCTGTTATACTGTAGGTTAAAATGGAGTGGAAAAACTATTTAGGGGGTCTCTTTCCTCTCACGTTTTTGCCTCTTGGTTTAATAACGCAGAAGGAGAGGCTGTCTAGATTGCAAAGTGGCTTCTGGATACAGCAAATTTATAATGCTTGTTTTGCTAAACACATATTTGCGAGCTATACTCTATTTTCCGCCTAAAATCAAGTTTGAGACAAAACATGAGATATCCATTTTGATCAGTGAAAAGGGAATAGAGAATTCTCTTTTACAAATTTCACAAATTCTTAATTGTACAGATTCATCCCCTCTAGACGTAAAGAGAGTATTAGACAGAGTGTTAGTGGGATTGTTATAAGCTGCCCGTTTGCCACGAGGCAAAGTCTAGCAGCTGAATGAGCGGATGCTGTTTTCCTACACACCTCCCCTTTGATCCCCCAGTGTAAGGGAGTAGCAGAGCGTTTCAAAACCAAATCAAAACAAACGAACACAAACGGACTCCGGAACAGCATGTCAACAAACATGGCGGCTGGATCTAGTTGATTCTTCATAGGAAAGAGTCTGTCGGTCAAATTAGTCTGTGTGGCCTTTCTGTACAGTGACCTCTGGCCGTCACGCTCAAGGAGAAACATCAAATAAAGAAACAGAAAAAAGCAACAAAGAAACCCAGCAGCCATCAGTGTACCTCCCGTGTCCAGAAACACCAGTAGTCAATCAACCCGCGTGCACCCTCTTATTTTCACAAGGAAGTGACTTTCACAAACGTGCAGCTGTATTTCCTATTGTTATATTCCATTGTGGTGAGGGATCCCAACACTATTAAAGTGGAATCACCTTAACTCAGTTGGACCTGCTTCTGTCATAGTTGAGGGGTTTTCTACAAGGACGACTGGCAGATTTTTGTATACACTCACGCTCGACTGGTCACATTATCTCTGCTTCACGTGTTGCACCCGAGTTTGTTCAGGGTCTGTAACAAAGAAAGTGGCTTATTATCACCCACCAGAGGAGTTGTCTGCACATGTACGATTCGGTAATTGCTGCCGCTTAACAAGCAGACCGAATTGGACTTGACACTGAGCCATTATTAGGAAATGAAATGCTGTTTTTGCAATAATGCGAGTTTGGCAGGGCACAGCGACTCGCCCCTGTGAGGCTCATAAAAAGTTAATCTAGTTGCATTCACAAAGCCTCAGCAGTACTCTGTAACTTGTACAAGGTTAAAACAAATATTTTCTAGCAAAATAAACTCAAACTCATGAATTGGTGTGATTTTTGTTTTGCACACGCATCCAGCGATGCCCCACCAAGCATGTTTCTTGAGACTCAAACCCTGCTACTCCTGTCCTGTTCATGACTGAATCAAACTAAATGAATTGAATTACTTGCTCAAACATCAGAGTTGATGATAACATTACTGCAATCGTCTCCTCAAAACAAATCTCCTTAACTTTCCTGAAGTATACTCCAGTAGCAAGGGCTTGTTGCAAGGAACAAACCAATCACATCATCAAGGAGGCGGGACCTAGAACCTACAGAAGAACGAATCAGAATCAGTATAGCCAGTCATGGTGGCGTTGAATGAATCGGTAGAAGCTAGGCAGCAAACGTCGTAACAACACCCAGTTCATTCATTCATTTAGTATTTTGTTGATAATAAGTAAGATTTGTTCGTTGGTGTTACGGGGAAATACCACTCAAATTAAAAATCCACATTTTGTAGTGATGGCTTACAGCAAACCAATTAGCATCTGTAAACATGGAAACCTCTTTCCCAAAGCCAAAAACAATCAAGAGGGCTCTAATCGGTGATGTTATATTCATGTAAAGCCTGGAGCTGCACTCTTAACAATGAATAAAAGGCTGATTTTCTGGACCCGTACATTGCATCCTTCACTTGTGTTTTTTTCTGGGTTTGGGATACAGGGCTGAATATTCACTAATACAGACCAAACCTGTGCCAGGGGATAGAAATAAAATAATTGAAAATTAAAATTCAGCGGTGTTCCCCTTTAATTGCTCGTAGTCAACCCTCAGACAGATTGAGTACTGAGTAGTGGATTTGTTTTTGCATGTTTACATCCTAAGCTAACCAAGTTGCAAGTGTGCACATGAAGAAGGGTTGTTGGGAGGTGGGTAAATACATTTTAGATTGAATACCCCGTTACTGAGGTCAGTGCACTCCCTTGCCTTAAGGACAATATGAAGCTGCAGGTCAGAGTTTGAATGGAGTGACTGAAAGTGCCTATAAAAGGGGAAGTGGGGCTTCTTTGAATGAGATGGTAGCAGTCAGGGCATAGTCATGCATAGTTTTAGATTTTTTTTAAGATTTTAAGATTTGCTTTCTAGGACAGGTTTACAGTGGAGAAGGGAATGACATGTGACAAAGGTCCCAGGCCAGATTCAAATCCACGTCGTCACAGCTACATGGTATGCACCTTAGTCAACTGAGCCACCAGGACACTAGGATCAATTATATCTACTTTGATTGTGAATGTTTAATTAATTTCAAGTGTTGTATTGCAACTCAAAATACTGATAGATTTATACTGATAGCAAATAATACTAATGTGATATTAACATCTGACAGCTTTGCTGAGCTTGTCCTTGTATTATCAATTTATCACTATGATACTTACAAAAATGTCCAATGAAAGCATAAACAGGGTGCCCTGGTGGCTCAGTTGGCTATATGCATACCGCCCTAGTCTTTGTCAGATGTTATCCCCACTAATCTTTTCTGTCTCTCTTTGCCTTCCAAAAATAAAATGCCTTGAAAAAAACAAATAAGCATAAACTACTGTGGTGATACTGGCATCACATGTGGTCCAATATTCTGATGATGGATTGGGCGTTTAATAAGTCATAGTCACAGAGAGCAGCTTCATTGAACTGAAATGAGGCTTACTTACCTACCTACCAGCAACATGATGCTAATACAACATGGCAGTTTAGGGCAGCTTTATACTACTTTCTCAACCTCCCCAAGTAATTGGTGACCCGGCACCCCACCTCACATGGGTAGCATGGGGAACAGGTCCCAGTAAAGCAAACAGGGTCAATACATTATAGGATTGTCCTATGCTCCCTAAAAAGCATGTGACACGTCCAACAAGTCATTCTCTTATACAGGGAATGGCACAGGCCAGCCTGTTAGACTGTAGTGTGTGGTATTCAGTTTGGTCTTGACCTCAGTCTGGTCAAATGTATGTCCTCAGCATTTGATAGCTCATCATATAAAGATTAGATCCCTCAGATTATTTTAATACCCTCGCACTATCTGGTAGCTCATAAGTGCAATGTAGTATCATACTGTAATGCTACCTCATACAACACTTGTCTTTGAGGAGTTCAGAACTTGGTGACCTATCAACTGCACCAAAAATACTTCCAGCATTTTCTATCTTTTAAAAACAGGATTTGCTTTCTAGCCCTTCTTGAATAAAGCCAGTAACTGGACAAAACAGTGGAAACTAATCTCTAATTCAGTGTTATCCTATCCTATAGCTATTTCCTTTGGCCAGCTAGTTACACCTCACCGGTGCAGTCACCTGCAGTTCTCTGCACTGCTGCACGCTGCTCTTTCTAATGACAATACAGACAAGAAGTGCAAAGCAATGGTGAAATTGAGTAGAAATTGAGAAGAGTATCGTGATTATCAACCAGACGATTATATAAAGCCTAACTGTTGCCAGCCAGATAAACATCCAGTGGAATGTTTTAGTATTAATGTTAGCCATCCCAGCTAGTTATTCAACTGCAGGATCAGCTTCATGTCCTGCTGCCAGTGAGCTTAAGTGCTGCAATGTGTCTGTAACGCTGTTGCCTCAGCTTTGAACATTTGTCAAACTGACTGAGAAGCAATAACATTTCAATGACACCTTAACTAAATGTTGGTGTAGATTCATGCATGGGATTGAGAATCTGCCGCAGAATTACACTTGCCAAGTGGGCTGGTGCTGCCTTTTCAGGACTCGCCCACTCCCAAAATTACTCACGTTGGGCAAGCAGGTGACTTTAATTTCATGCCCTGTTCTTTAAGCTTCTTCCTCTCTGCAGTTTCTCAGTTCATTCATTGATCCTGCTTAGCTTGAGAAACACAACTTGCTGCTTCCTCCAGTTGATGTATTTGCTCCACATTTTTGCTTTCTGCACTGATTATTGAGGCCCACATTGCTGGAGTAGGCATTACACTTCTTACTGGAACGTTTGCACATTTGAATTCCTCTGATAGGCGAGATTTCCCATACACAGTCAACAGCACATCAGCTGGGGCATCAGCCCAAACTTGCACAGCACAACTTGACCACAGCTTGGTGACACTGACCTGAAAAAAAAAAGTCTGACTTTCGCCTTTACAATAGAGAATTTGGCCTAATATTTTTGTCAGTTAGTTAGTTAATTCCTCCTGGTCAGATATCTGGAGGACCACACAGAGAGGGAACCCCCTTCCAGGACAGTCAGGTGTGCAATGGATGCCAAGAATGGACAAACAAAGATTAAATGTTGCTAACAAAGTGTAACTTAAACATCATTAAGGTCATCATCACCCGAACTTCCACAACCTGGAATTAAAAGAGATGGGAGACACACCCATACACACAGCAGACAAACTTTTCCCCACACACACAGACACACATCAACATGAATGAACAAGGTCAAATTTGCGAAGATGGTAAGATTTATTAATATCCTTGATGTGCAACTTGAATGAGACAGTAGGATCAAATGGAATGCCAATATTTTTGATAGCAGAACGCTGGCAAATCACACAATTATCTAAATTTAGGATATTGTCCTCAAACAGATACCTGTGTCTAGCTGGTCCAATAACCAACATCTCTCTTTTATAGGCACTGAGGAGCAGGAAGTTTAGGGACACACATCGTTTGACTTTAGGTATGTACGAGCATAAAGAGTTGAGTGTCATCAGTGTAGTAATGAAGATTAATGCCAAATTTACGTATGATTTAACCGAGGGCAGCATGTACATAGAGAATAGCAACGGCCCAGAACAGAGCCCTGTGGTACACCAGTCCACATTACAATACTTGAAGGTCATATTGTTGTGGTAGATGCAATGCGTTCTTTCTAGTAGATAGGACCTAAACCACAAAAGCACTGATCCTTGAATAACAATAGTTTTCAAGACAATCTAATATTATGTTATTGATCGCATCCAAAGCTGAACTCAAGTTGAGTAGCAGGAGATCATTGACCATGTACAATGAAAAGATCTAAAAGATTGGAATGGTTCAAAAAACTGTTATTGGACAAGTAATCATTGAGTTGGCTGGCCACAATCCTTTCGAGTATTTTGGAAAAGATGGGAAGTTTGAGATGGGTCTATTGTGTTGATGGATTTATGGATTAAAATTTGTTTTTTGGAGTAGCAGCTTAATCATGGCTGTTTTAAAAACAGCATAGAAAGTGATGAATAATGATGTGATGAATTAATATTATTAAGCATTTTGGCCCTAGGTTCTTTGTTCGTTTTGCAGGGACAAGCATGCAGGTCGTAGGTACTAACATGGAAAGAGTGTCTAGCGGAACTAATTTGAACTGTGAGAGTATGCAAACAGCCTGAGGAACACCAAGTGAGCTATCCAAAGTGGGGGCATCCAGATTGGAAAGTATACTAGTGATCTCATCTCTAATTACTGCGATTTTACAAGTGAAAAAATTCATGAAGTCGTTGGCAGAGAACGGAGGGCCATTGGTAGGGGAATATCTTTGGGTGAGATTCGCTACCGAATCTCGGCTTTAATGTACTTTAACTTAGGGTTGTTTTTATTGGCTCTGATCAGCCTAGAGAAATATGCACTTTTGGCTGCTGAGTGCGTGTTTATAATTTAGTAGGCTATCATTCCATGCAAGATGGAAAACTTCAAGTTAGTTGAATTCCATTTATGCTCTAGTTTTCTTTCCTTATTGAAGTGTGACTTGACAGATTTAAAGGGATCCTTATAAAATGTTGTCTTCGATCTGTCTTTCTTTTTTGTTTCTTCCTAAGATCCTCTACCATCATCAAACAATTCCTCAAGTTTGGTACCTTTTGATAACTTTTTTCATCATCATCTTTTTGAGCTGCTTTCTCTACCACACAAGTCGGTCAATTTCATGCTGTCAGCTTGACTTCTCAGGCTGCCTTCTCTCATCTGAAGACTCCAAACCTTTTTACTCTGGTCATAAATAATATCCCCCACCTTATCCAGTTTATTCTCAACTGTACCTGTGTACCACTATTTAACTATTGTTTTCATGGTTAAAGTTTCCTGTTGACTCTTAATTTCATGCACATGCAAGTAACATGGTAGACCAGCATGAAAAAAAAATCACTGATGACCCTGAGCTTGCTGTCAAGTGCAAGTTGTACCGGTTTTTAAGGGGATTGAAAATCAATTAGTATTGTGTAACTCATACGTGATCATTTAAGTGTTTACAGTAGAAATCGTTTTCAATCATTAGAACTCATTTTATGCACTTTGTTTTTGTTTTTTTATCTGTATTTAACCAATGAAAGCTCCAACTGAAAGCTCTACTGTTTTCACAGGCCAGGGGTTAGGGAACACCACGACAAATCGGGCCGGGTAAACCCATTAAAGATTGACTCAGCATATTGTGTCAGACTTGAACAGGAGTATTTCTGCTAGTTATATAAACATTAGTTCAATAGATTCCAAGGGTTTTAAAAGTAACTTGGACCAGAAGTAGCATCAGCCTGCCCCTTAGTGGCCATCTTGTTTCATTACTACTATTACTACTTCATGTGATCCAGCCAGGTCAAAATTATTTTGATTAAAAATAATCTGTGTAAATGTTTTCAGCAGGAGATTATATGAAAAGTGAGGGTAGATTTCACTTAAAATAATAAAATTGTGACTATATACTACACTATAATAACTGTATTGACACAAAATACAATATAAGTCAAATATAAGTCTTTAATATTCTTGTATTTCATCATGGTCATAATGTGAAGCAGTGTGACTGTCAAGGCAAAGGCTTGTGAACTGACTACAGTAAAAATGAAGGCGGCATATTCAGACTGTGGTTTACTGGAACTTGCATGATGTTATGATGGACGCGGCACAATACACAACACGATAGATAAAATTGTAAAAGCTGAATTGTTAGCCAGCCAACTAGCTTTTCCACTTTTCTGCTGTGACATGCCAACAATAAACAGCATGTCTGCATGATAGCCTGGCTTGTGTGCATACTGAGGGAAGAGTAGCTGCTCTTTTACTTCTCTCGAGGAAGCTCTAATTTCTTCTGAGCAGCCAAGTGGGGGTGGGGACACCCAAGCGGACAAAGTAGCTCCACCACCAGGGCTTCTCTGACCTCTCCTCCTGGTTCTGACCCAAATCAGCCACAGTGTAGCGCTCAAAATGATTGTAAGGGTCAAAGCGCTCGTAGGTGCCCATAGATGGGAGGCTATAGTCGTCCTCCGTGTCAGGCTCCAGCACAGCTTCCTGCAACAAAAAGTCCACTCGGCCTGCCTTGCTCATGTGAGCAGGTAGGTAGACTTTCTTCATGGCTCTGGTGTACCCTGGGGCTGTAGCTGTCAGGATGTGGATGCCAGGGGTGAGAAGGCGCCAGTACTCTCCGTTTTCAGCTGGGGGAGAGAGGGAGGGTGAGGCTGTCTGTTTACTTACAGGACACAGGCCTATCTTTGTTGTGTACTGATATAACAAGAGTCCGCACTGAACCAGAAACTAGACTAGAAAACAAAGCTAGGTCCAGAGTTTTCACTCACCTAATACCTTTAAACAAACAAGCATTCCTCTGCAAAAATGGCACAGCTTGTTAGTTAGCTGGTTATTACCTGTGGTAATGTCGTGCCTTATTCCTCTGACTGATACCCTCGCCCCTTTGATTCCGTTTCCGTTCTCATCTTGAACTATGCCTTTGATTCCGCGGTGGGCCTGGGGAGCAACACCACATCAGACAAGTCATGTACAAACAATTCATTTCATATCCATCAATTAAGACTTCAACACAGACAAAAACCTACATTATCATTTAATACCAACTCTGAGGATACCCAACCAACTCCTCCCAAACTATGCAGGCCACAGCAACATGTCTTTAACAGAATCACAAGTTATGCTTACCGCCTCTATAAACGTAAGTAACGCCTCCTTGTTTTCTTGCCAACCGCTATACAGCTCCTCTTCAGCGGGGAATTTGTCACAACCCAGCTCCACGGTTATCTCAAAGCAGTTGGTGTGGAGATAGTTGAAGTCCTGCATACCTGACCAAATAAAGAGAAATCATTTGCTTTACACAGGAATCCATGATAAACTATACTGACATTTCCCCTCGACTTCTCACAGGTACACCATTGCTACACAGATCTTAGCTCTGCTGAAGAATAACTGGTCTAAGAGCAGCCTCTAGTGGCACCAACTGCCATTTCACTGCTGTTGAGAAAGAGAGAGAGAGAGAGAGAGAGAGAGAGAGAGAGAGAGAGAGAGAGAGAGAGAGAGAAAAGCATTGTCGTGGTATGTTGGGGTTTTTTTTACTTACCACCTGCAAAGCTGTACCATTGTGCTCCGTTAACAATTCCCCCCTTACTGTTGCGAGATGATCCACACCACTCACTGTCACTTGACATTGTGGTATGGGCATCTGCATATGCTTTTGCAAGAAGCTTGAACACCTGGAGTCAGAATTCAGGGGTTATTCTGCTGGTTTTAGCCAAAGGATTATTCAAGTCAGGCACTCACACTGTTCAAAGTTATTCGTTGTGGTTTTATGAGAGATTATCAAAGACAAAGTTTAGGAAGAACTGCCTTTTAAAGAGCAATCCTAACAAATGACTGATGGGCTGTTCAGTTTTGTAGAATTATTTACTTGGTTTCATATTAACTAATTCCTGGATAGACAATTTTCCTCCTGGGGTCCACAAATGAAGGTACACAAAGACATCAAATCCACACACAGGAATAGACACCTACTACACACTCATAAGGAGCCTGTTCACCTGTTCATCCGGCGTGGGGGAGAACATGTTGCGCTCTAGAGGGTGTTTGGAGAGATCGTAGGGGTAGGACACCACCAGGTCCCCACCGTGGAAGTTAGCGGACAGCACAAATGGGATGGAGCGTATCCATTTCATGACGGCGTAGGTCTCTGGAGCAACCTGGATTATAGCATTAGGACTTATTCGGGCAGACAAGTGAAGCAAATCGAGATGATGACTGTAAAGCGGCAAGCATCTTCCCTCAAGGATATCGCCCATTTGGCCACAAAATATCAATATGGATAAGGATTCATACTGTACCTTACCAAACCAGTAATAGTCTGGGATTGGGATGTGGTCGGTGCGGTGGCCCTTGTTTCTGCGTCGACTGTAAGCTATGGATGTCAGATCGGGAAAGTTTCTGTTCAGGTCGATGTTCTGGGCGTTGGTTCGGCCAATGTTCCAGCTATCGTATCTGGGACCCTGGGATGAATGGATGTATGGAGGATTTTGAAATTAGGAAAATATTATTGAAAAAATGTCATCAGAGCAGTTGGATTTCTTCAAACTACAAACTACAGTTTGAAGAAATCATGATTTGTAAGAACATTTCATAAAGCTTTGCACCCACATTTCAATGTATTTAAACATTTTACAAATTCAGATACATGTTTCAGATCCTATACAACATTTCAAGGACATTTGTATTATGAAGGTACTGAAGGAATTTTTTCAAGTTTGGTCAGTTTTCCAAATTGCCAATGGTCAGAAATAGCTCAAACACTACATCAATCTGTTACATGTGTACCACTGCGGCGTACTGACCTCCTCATCATCGGCGTAGTTGCTGTCC
This sequence comes from Gephyroberyx darwinii, assembly GCA_900660455.1. NCBI lineage: Eukaryota > Metazoa > Chordata > Actinopteri > Trachichthyiformes > Trachichthyidae > Gephyroberyx > Gephyroberyx darwinii. The sequence continues at coordinate 28,492 of CABFOQ010024060.1, forward strand.
TGGAGCCCGGAAGCAGCCAGATCATAGCCGTCAGGGTTCATGGAGGGCAGGATGTGGATGCGGGTGGTGTTGATGAGGGTCTGGATGCGCTCGCTCCCCAAAAGATACTCTGAACACAGGAACTGAACGAAGTAGATCAGCAGCTGGCGGCCCAGCACCTCATTCCCATGCATGTTGCCGATGTACTTTATCTCTGGTTCAACTGCAGGGGGTCACATTCAACCGATATTCTTAACATAAAGCATCCTTGTTTCCGTAATAACGAAACGCTTGAGAATTCAGTCGGACCGAGAGTTTGAAAAGCATTACTTACGCAGTTCGTGTTCACCGGGGTTGTTTGAGAACTCGATCACGAGGAGTTCCTTCCCCTCCACACTGCGGCCGATGCTGTAGGTCCTGGATATGTCGGAGCATCGCGCCTCAGTTTTCTTCATGATACTGATCATCTGAGCATTGGAGTGATAGGCAAACTGGATCATGGTGGAGGGATCCTCAAGAGGAACGCTATCAATGGCTTCCACCTCTTGCTCCACTGCAGAGAAAAATATGGCACGGTTTATCATTTTTGTACATTTTTCTTTCGGCTCTTACATTGAGTGACAGCAGTCCGCATTTTAAGGTCACACATCAATAAAATGAGAATGCACTCTCCATTCTTGTAGGGCAGCCAGGCTATAAATAGCTTTGAGAGTCTGGTATGTACAGCAGAAACCAACAAGAGGATGTGTGGAAAGTCTGTGTAGTGTCTAATGCCTGATCAACCAATGTGCTTCTCATAGGTTATATTCTTTAACCTGCTGATGATTGCAACCGGTTTTTGCATTCACGCCTATTTTTACACCATTAATCATTAATAACTCCAAAACCGTACGGGCCACATATAAAACCATGGTAACGTCAGATGCAAAAGACCCATAAGATTATATCTGCGACTAAGACCTTAAATACATGATGTGGGGAAAGGGAAACTATAAATGATTCCAGATTTAAAGCATTTATTCTATATACCTGAAAAATAGAGTGTGAGCCTTTTTCTTAGCGTCTGGACCACATTTATTTATAGTAAGGTGAAAAATAACCATGCTGTGGTTATTGTAAGTGCTTCTAGTACAATTCCTTGGATTCCAAGATTTTATCATCACCAGACAACAAATGGAGTCAAAACAGGAACATCAGTTTGAAATTAATATGAATATGGGAATAATTATACAGGCCCAATGTTTTGCCAGACATCTGAACCAAATTCTTCTTGGGGAAAAACTGGTTTCATACATCATAAAATAGTGTGGCGCATTCTTACAGTGGTGCAGGTTGAGTCAATATATTTCATGACTGATTTGTGGTATCATAAAGTATCATAAACGTTCAAATCAGTTCCTTCTGCCGAGAGCTGACATCCCATGCTGAAGCCCTCATATGGCTCACACATGACACTGTCAGGGTTGTGGCGGGGGCAGGATAGCTTTCTTTTTTTGGTCTGCGCTAGAAATCTAATGTTCATGTATCAAGGGTTTATATAGCTGTTAGAGGTTCTGCTGAATATATTGTCAAACAAAGTGCCCTTTCTGGGTCCGCTTCTTGAAATGTTTAAAGACGTACCGGGGAAATGACATAATAACACATCATAAAAACCACAGGACAAGACAAAGTGAGGGTTTATGTGGGAGCGAAGGCATTCCAGTTGACCAGTTAGATGATTTAAATGCATGTTGAGGGGCGCCACATGAACGGATGCTAACCAGATAACCACTGGAAATCTGCTAGGAGAGAAAATGCTTTCTTGAACATCAAAAGACTGCTGACATCGGGAATGGTCATTTTATTCAGTACAACATTTCATAATTGTCTCTGCAAGTGCTTCTTTTTCTGTGAAAATTGATTGACAGGTTGAGAGGTTGAGAGGTTTCATATCTTAAAATAAATATCAAATATTATATGAAGACCAAAATATTAAATACAACCAGAGAAATTATCTCATCTATTTTGGCCGTGTCGTCTGGGTCATAGCCAACACTGAGGGCAGGTTCTCTACATCATTCCTTACCTCGGAGGCCCTCCAGGGGGTCGTAGCAGCCCTCTTGGTCGCTGACGAAGAACCGATCGCAGTCCAGGAAGTAG
>CABFOQ010024060.1:30679-43498 GCA_900660455.1 Gephyroberyx darwinii
CGGCAGGGCTTCAGCACTCGGCCCTTCTCACAGCGCGGGGCTAACACGGAGCAGCCCAGCATGCGGATGTCTGGGTTGCACTCTCCCTTGAGCAGGGACTCCACCACGCTCAGGAGAAGGTACTCGGTGCCCAGCTCGGCTTCTTCGCGGGTCTTGTGGCCGACGATGTTGGGGAACATGGTCTGGGTGTAAGACATGTCGTCGCAGTAGGACAGGAACATTTCTGTACATTTGGCTGGGGTTAGAAAAATTCACAGAGATGGAGTGGTGAGCCAAGAAATAAGGGTTTCCATAGATACTTCCAAGTATCTCTGCTTCCTAGCTTAAACCTGCACTATGTAACTATGTGTAATTTAGTCTTTGGCGGCCCCAAGTTGCAGCAAGAGGTAACTGTTTGTATTTTCTTCAATACCCTCAGCTTTCTGTAGCGAAAGCTGAGGCGCTAGCTGTTTCCGAGCTGTGTGCGTTCGGTTCGTAAGTTTCAGTTCGTCTGCTCAGAGAAAAATTTCCCGCCAGTGTACCTACCCGACTCCAAAACTTCACTGGTGTGAATGGAGTGCATCTACAGACGCTCAAAGAAGGGGTGGGGCCAGTCATCTCTGTTGCAGCCTCAATTCATGAACCAGACTGAGAAGGCGCTTTTATTTTTACATAAAAATGTTACATAGTGCAGCTTTAAACTGACAGCACGAGAAAGCACAGTGTACATTAAAGGACTATTCATGGCTATTTACCTTTAAATAACTACCAATATCAATCTAAACTTTATCAATCACATCTTGAGGGATCAAATATATAGATATATATATATATATTTCTACATCTCAAGCATTTAATCATGCACCTCACTGCACTGTCTTCAATCATCAAGTCCCAAATGTTTCTATTATCTCTGGAAATTAGAATTTGAATATTTCATACCGTCATTGATCATCTAAAAATACACCTGATGGTTTTATGGCCTGAGGACCAGAGTCCATTAAGACTACACCCTGTGTGATCTCATCCTTTTTGTTGTGAAAAACACTGGCTCAGATCAAATCCACAGGGATGTACAGGCGTAAGCATGCAGCTGACTGCTCCACTAGGGTGAGGTGGCTTTAGAGCCTAATGCATCACTGTTAAAACTCACATTCTGCAGTCCGAGGGTTGTACCTGTCAAGTTAAGAAGACCTTACTTCAAGGATAATGATTCCTATGATTCAAATGAGTCATAAATAGAGCTGATCAGCTACAGCATGATGCCTGATACCAATCGGTTAATGTATGACACCACTGTTGCTCCAAAATGAAGAATACTTACGCTTCTCTTCAGCTGGCGGCTTGCATCGCCCTGCAAAACACATCAGTGTTAGTAACTGTCCTGTGGGAAACACTAGATGGCAGAATGGTTTCTATAAATGCTTTACTGTGGCCTGCAAGAAAGTCTGCTGATGACAACAGCTCTCCCAAATGCTCATCTGTCAATAAAGTCTCATTATTATTCCCGAGAAGTTTGGAATTTTTCACTGGATTATAAGGAATCCAGTGAAAACAACATGCCTGCCGTCCTTATAATGAAGGAGGAAAAGCAGGTTTCATCTAAACTATTAAGGCCATTAGACAAACTGCCCTAAATCTACTCATATGCCTATGAAGTGTGTGTGTTTCTACAAGGTATTATTTCTTTAATAACCCTACTGTAACGCGACAAGTAATGTAGTCTTGAGCCTGCATATTGAAAGATGTCATGTTCAGTTCATGCAGCAGGTCCTGGTCCACGTTTAACACCATGCAATCATGTGAAGCTGAGCACATTTACCTAGAAACTCGTGTCCCGGGCCACATCGTGGAGGAGCGCACGAAACAACAGCCAACAAATGCAGCAGGATCAGCACGATTTTGCCCCTTTTCCGCGACTTGTATCCCATTTTGATGTGGCACCTCACACACTGTCTCTGTCTGTCTGGCTGCGTTGGATCTCTAAAGCCTGCAGGAAAACTCCCCAGAAATTCCCCAAAAGCTACTTTATTACACGCATTACGGTCAACTATCAGATTACATAGGAAATGGCTCCGGAGTACGGAGATCAAACATATGGAGGCAAAAACAAATGTCACGCGAGGGAGAAATATTATGTCAGACACCACACGTCTACAAATAGGCCTAAATGTCATATTTGTATCTGTAACCGAACATTTGAAAAATTTAAACTGACTTGAAAATATGTAAAACATATCTGTGAATAAATGCTTTTCAATTGTCATTAATTTACCATGATTTGTGCATAATAGTTTTTTAAATATACATTTTAATATTTTCATACAAACATGTTCAGTTGCACGGCTCAACCATATTCACGGTTCTTAAACTTATTTGTGAGTTCGCATTTTTGGATGTAAATGTTTTTGTGAATCCTTCTAGATGTGTGGACAGTTTTGACACTTTCTTGCCCTGGAGCGTTAATTTGCCCAGAATAACTTCCGGTTTGTGTATTCAGCCTCCAAAATAAAAGTTCCAAAGTTTAAACCTGTACTAATATAGATCTAATTTCGTTTTATTTAATCATCAAACCCAATAAGGAAGAACTAATATTAATGTTGAAAATGCCTTAATATAATATACACCATTTTTAACTGCAAAGGATGCATATATCATATGCACAATTCACCTGTCAGGCAATGGTACCTTGTTCAAAAATAAATGAGCAAATATATTTTTAAAAAACCTGGAAACGGCATATCAGTGACAGCAAATAAATGTAGCCTATTATTTTTTTCCTGCCAACCCTCATTTTGTAAGTGCATTTGTTCAACTCATTCCTCTGGCAGCAATAGGGTCGTTTCTCCCCGTGGTTGAGCATGGCTGAATTAACATAATAGGTAGCGTGATTATTTATCATGCAGGCAGGTGCAGCACCCGTGGGTTCAAGCCTAGGTAGAGTATGTTGAGCAGGCTCGGCTCGCCATCTGGGGCTGCTGCTGTAATGAGTCGAATGGGTTGATGGTGGTCAGAGCAGGAGTTGAGGACGTCGAGTAAACTCAGGAATGTGAATAAGATCTTTAACATGGCCATTTATTATGCTGACAGGCTGTTTTGTGGCCAGAAACTGGGCGGACGTGAAGCCTCCTGGGAGAGATGACCCTATATGGGAGACACCCATGGGCAAACACTTAAAAAGAGACTGTGAACTGAACTCACGTAGAGATCTTCCTGTATGGTGGAGAGGAACGGTGTAATGTATTGGGTATTTGTGCTGAAAAAGCTAAAAGGATCCTGTAAGAGAATGACTATATGGGCTGGCGGAGAACAGAAGGGGCATGTATCTCATGTTAGAAATAAATATGTGTACATCCATATGCACCTATGTAGCGAAGCAGAGGTTTAAGAGGTCGTGTGAAGGTTAAATTGGTTGAGTATATTGTATTAACAGAAAAAGATGAAAGAGGCTTATGTGCGGTTGAATCTGTTCAATCTACAAGAGGTTCAAGCCAATGCATAATGGGAGACCAGGGTCATTTGAAGCAATACATTAGAAGGCAGGGTCAATGAGGGCAAACGACTGATAAATGACTTGAAATAGGAGCAAGGAATATATCAGGGAACAACCCACAAAGAGGTTGGAGTTACACAACGGCCCTGAATGCAAAAAAAAGAAGCAAGCTGTGTAGCGAACAAGGAGCTTTTTCCTTTAGTCTTCCTGGGAGAGGCATCGAGCTTAGTGCCATTTTATACATTTCGTTATCACCTTCCTGATCATTTTCTGTATTCTCCATGAAGTTTGTTTTTACTTTTTAGCTGCCTTTTATTTGTCTTGTTGTATTTGTCCTACACAGAGAATGAGTGACCAGAATTTGATCTTCCATCAAACAATTTTGTGTTTTCAGCTTGCCACAATGTTGTCCAGTTCTATTAGTTTTTATCTGGGGAGCTTCACTAAGACTAGTAACGCACCAATGTTTGGTCTGGACACGGCAAGACAAGGCGGCCTACTTGTGGTTTCAAAACTGGGTCGACTCTCACTTCAAGAGGAAGCTATTGTCCTTGCTAGCTTGAACAGCTCCTGTAAATTAAGTGTTGCCGTTTTTCCAGGCATACATTTTCCGTTTGAGCAATTTTAATCACCAATTCCTCCTTAATCAATTTTTTTGAAGAGCGGGCTTAATGAGAGGCTGTGGTGATGTAAGCATGGCCTAGTTTCAATACAACCATGAGTTGCTTTTAACTGCTTGAATTCAGAGGTGTTAGCGTTAGCGTTACTGCCAAAAAATACAAAAAAAATCAGGAGAGATTACTTTACTTTACGCTGCAAATAATCACTATTGGTCTGCTTCCATGCATCAAATTAATAATGAGTCACTACTGGGTCAGAATAAATCAGAACCAATAATGATCTATAATGATCTTTGACCCGTCTCTTTAATTGCACCCAGCAATAATGTTGCTGTGACACTGCTGTCAGTTTTCATGCTGCATGTTCCTCTGCAGTATAATTAGGCACAGTAGGCAGATGGATGGAAAACAATGTGAGCAGTAACAGATGTGTGGCTGGTGGTGAACGGAGTTCAAAGCACGTCGCCACTGTGTAATGGGCTTTGTTTCCTTTCAAGTGTACCCTCTATCCAAAATCATTTAATTCTACTTTAACTTTCTCCATCAATTTCAGACATTGAACGCCTGAATGCCTGAAATGCCTGACTATTTCTTTAGAAGTTATTCTGCCCACACATTTCCTTTAATCAAGTTTTTCATTTTTGGTGGCAAAGTGTTATCACGCACAGTTGAAACAATGTTGAGACAATGCTGCTTATGTTTGAACGGGGAGACCTGCTGCTATCTGCCATTTAGTATCCACTTTTTAAAAGATTAGTTTGTGGCATTTTTGGACAGAGACAAGAAAGATTGGCAGAAAGAGAGAAGGACGTCCTGGGCCAGATTCCTGGAACGTCCCAGTATCCAACACCCACTTATTGATACATTTAGTAATAGAATAAACTTACAAATATAGTCATGAAATGAAATATGACAGCATCTAATGATCTAATGATCTGGCATCAAGCTGAATGAAACATTAATATTTGTAATGGTTTTTTTTTTTTATAATTGACAGCTTTTATTGCACATATTCCACTAAAAGCTAATCACACTGCCAAAGAACAGCAAGTGGCTCACAGGATGAAAAACAAATGTGCATAAAGTACATCTAAAGAAACAAGTTTGAGTAAAGCCTCTATCTTGATTATAGCACAGCCAAAAAAGTCACGTGTTTAAATCTGGCACAGACACAAAACGGTGTGTTTAAAGCACTTCGAAAACATTCTTATGCTACATCACATCGCTTCCATTTGAAGAAAATGATCTAAACAAATAAATTGTTCCTGTACAGTGCAAAATATATATATAACATCATGTAAATATCCATACAAATATTTTCTCGGGTCAACTGGCAAAATAAAGCACAGTTGTACAAATGCATTTCCATCAAAAGTGGCCTATCTCTAGTACATTCGGTTACACCTCACGCTTGAATGACACGGTATAAATGATATTTGCCTTTGGCTCCTGTAACTAGTAGCTCTGAGAGGATTATACAAAGTGCATCGATATTCAGTGAAACATTGTGAACAACTGCAAAGTAGTCTAACACGGTCAATACAGGACATGGCAATCACGTGCAGCACTTGAGTTTCCACGTCTACTTCCGCCGAGCGAAAGTACATCACCGAGATGTGTGATGGTTGAAGTGCACCGGTATCAAATGACTGACAGCCCAGTGTGCTTCAGCATCCGCATCCTCGCGGCCCCGCCCCCTGCGTCCTGCAGGTGAGGAAAGGTCACCGGTTCAAAAAGGACCGCTTTATACACGTCTCTTACTTCCCGGTGAAGTTGGGGGCGTGCAGCAGGGTCTCCGGTTGTGTGGTCCAGTTTGTGATTCATCCGAGCCCATGACTTATTCACTGATATTGATTCATTTGATCTCGGCTGTGTGTGTGTGTGTGTAGATGAATCACGTATCTGGCGACCTTGTTTACCAGCCAACATCTCAACAGTGTCCCCATCACTCCCTATCCATCTTGCCCTCGCCCCTCTCTTCCTCTATCTCCCCATCCGTCCTCCCCCTCGTTACCGTCTTTTCACTCCTCTCCGCCCACCGTCTTTCCTGCTCTCATTTTCCTCCCCCCACCCACAACCCGTGCCCCTATCTGCTCTCGCTTCCCTCCTAACAATATCCTGTCCTCTCCATCTCCCTCTCGCCTCTACCCGTCTCGCTCTTTTCCTCTCCCTCCTCCCACCTGCTTCCAGGAGGCAACCTTTATTTTTGGCCCTGCAAGTGTATCTGTCATGTCCACGCATTTGCCATTAACTGATCCTCTGGAGACAGTAGTCGTTCTCTGTGTCTAAAGAGCTGTTGTGGCCAGACGACGGGTACAGGTCACGACGAAGCAGCCTGTTGACGACAGTAACCAGGACCTTCTTGTACTGCTGACGTAGGAGGGAGTAGGCGAAGGGGTCGGACGCGGCCTTGCTGTATGTCAGGCACTTACTGATGATTCCCCAGTGGCGGTTGATGCCCACAAAGGGTAGGAGCTCGGCCAACCTGGGGGGAGGGAGGGTAGCAGCAAAAAGCACAACTAAATAAACCTGGGAAAACATCCATTTTTTTCTAGTTTTCCTGGTGTTATTGTGTGATGTTTGGACAGGGTTTGTAAAAATGAGCAAACTGAGCTACGGTAATAGAACGAAGCAAGCACGTGTAAAGCGAGCACGATGCGCAGAAAGTTTACCATGTGGATTTTCTAGAAGAGGCATGAAAAGATGAATGCAATTTAACCATCAGTAATTGATGAGTCTGAGCGCTAATTACAACTGCAGCATATAGGCAGAACTGGTAATAATTAGATGCTTTGGCTTCAGCAGGTCGCTCAGGCTGCCTCCAGTGGGCAGGGCGGGCAGGAGGTTATTCCAATTACTGAGACACTTTTCCTTGTTAATGTGTTCTCTCTCATCCTCCCCGCACACATACATGCAACCCTGATGTCAAATTGATGGATTATCACCACCGTAGTGTCACACGTGCCTGACAACGCATTTGCGGGCCCTGAAGCGTTTCCTCTTTTCTCTGGAGGAAAACTTTTTGTCGTACGTATCCGGTGTTGTCCTATGAATGTGTTGATGTGTGTAGGAGCTGCCACCTGTTTGCAGGGCAATGCTGCAGCACCTCCAGGCAATGTCGGTGACTCTTGGTAATGAAGTGCGTGTGTGTGTGTGTGTGTGTGTGTGTGAGTGAGTGAGTCATCTCATGGTTCACCAAAATTGATGATAATCAGAATTATCAGGTGAATGTGAACAGTGTGTATGGTGTGAGATGTGGAGGTGTGTGAAGACCAAAAGGTTCATACTGTAATCTGATCATGCACTTCATTCCTAATCTGATGTAATTTAGTGGCAGGCCTGTTTCTTTTGGGTCCTTACAGTATTTGACAAAAAAGATAGTATGTTATAATGAATCTGGATCATAAGATGAGGTAAAATAAGCCATAACAGTTTGAAAATCATTGCATTTGATGTATTATTTGTAATTTCTCACAAGGTAATAAGTTAGGTAAGAACTTGTGAGAGTTTGCAGGAAGTAAAATCCTTATTTGTTTAATTGTCCTTTAAATAGACTTACCTTGTAATAACATAAGGAGCAAAGCAGATGATGAAAGAGCCGATGAAGATGCTGATCTTTTTCGTGGCTCTCTGCTTTCTCCTCTTTTGCTCAGCCAAACATCTTTGTTTCACGCTGAAAAACAGCAAAGGACTTTTAGTCTTTTGCAAAAATACCATAAATTATGAATTATCATGTTTCTAATTGGATGTAAATTGCAAGGGCCGTGAGAAAATATGCTAACAGATCAGCATTGCATTAGGTGAAATACCTTGGGTGGATATCGACCAGCAGGAAAAGAGTCTGCATGGTTATAATGTCAATCCTCTTGCAATGAAACCTTGCGACTTTCAACACCTTCAAGTACGTGAAGCACAAGATCAGCAGGGAGAGCATGAAACTCGTGGCGTGGAAAACGACGGTGAAAACTGTGAACTTGATCCTGTCGCCCTCCTCGCCGAGCTGCAAGGTGCACGAGGCGTAGCTGTGGCTGTAGTCCAGCCAGGAGAAGAGCAGCGCGGTGAGCGAGAAGGTGAGAGAGTGGAGCCAGGAGTAGCACACCATGATCACCGCGTCCTTGTAGCGCATTTTAGTGGAGTAACTGAGTGGGAAAACCACCGCTATCCACCGGTCTATGCTCAGAGCTGCCATGCTCAACATGGTGTTTGCAGTCAGAAAGGTCTCCAGAAAGCTCACCGCGTGGCAAAGGCAATCCCCAAAAGGCTGCTGGTTTCTGATCATCCCCGCCAAGGTCGTCGGCATGTTCAAAACCGTGATGAGGATGTTGCAGAAAGACAAGTTCATGGTGAAAACACCGGGCACCTGTCGGCGGATCTCGGCGCTGTGGACGAAACATAGCAGCACCAACAAGTTGGACAACAAGGAGACGACTGCGACCACGACGATGAACAACGCGAAAATAATTTCAGCAAAGTCCATGTCTCACTTCAGAAAGTCCGCTCTCGGGTTACCTGCGCCTGTTGTAGACAATAAGCACTTACAATCCACCATGGTTACCCGCCGTTCATTTCTCCACCAGCTTCCCAGTTAAATTAAGTCCCGCTGTCCAAGTCCCGCCGTGCTCCCCAACTTCCCGGAGCGCTGTCCAGCGTGCTGAACCGGGGAGCCCGCCACCATTTCTCTCCTCAAACTTGCGGATTATTTCCCATCCTCACCTGACGCGAGCCTTGCCGAGTGAAATTGGTCGTGTGTGGCATCTCTTTGTGTGGCTAAGACCATATAAACACTGTGCAGGCGGCCCGCTCAGGAAGCAAACAGATAGGGTAGGGGACTGGAGAGGACCTGGATGCAAAGCCGCATGCCTACTAAAATGAATGATCATTTTTACATGTCACGTGAAGAGACCGGGGTCACTGGCAGTGGCAGTGGCATGGGGACAACTTGTCACGATCACAAAACAACCAGGTTCATTTTGAACCAGCCTGCATTTTTTCCCTTACATTTTGGGGCACACCTTTTTTTTTATATTTGTCATTTGCCGGCTCTCCGTTTAATTTAACTGAGCAAACTTGGGTGAAAATATAAAATAGGATTTCAGGTTTTATGGTGTCCACATTGATCACGCCCTGTCTTGGTCGATACGGGGTTGGAGGGAAAGCGCAGTTGAGATCCAGCGATGTGATGCTGAATAACTGGAGGCGAGTCTCCCGTGACCAAATGGCACCAGGTGCACACACAGCAGAGACACATGGGCGAATAGATCCCTCTCCTGAAATGAATTATTTATAGCCCCATGGCCACTAGATACTGATTCGTGTGTATGTATGATAATTTCTGTTATTGTGTTTGCAAAAGTACAGGCCCGGGATATATTAAGGTGGAGCTGTAAGGTAGAGACTGACCTAAAATCAGGGTTTAATAGCACTAGACTATAACAGAGAATATCCCTGTCACATGCAGTTTACCAGACAAGTGAAATGATCAAACATGACTTCATCTGAAATCTATCTGGATTAGAGGAAACAGATAGGTCTAATTGTGAGAGGAAAAGGTTGAGCTAGTGATGAAACTACAGCCAGTAAAAACAAGGTGGCTGTAGGAGTTTATAACCTACACTCTACCTCTTAATGTATAAACTGGCTACATGGTTACACGTTTTATTTGGCATTAAAAAAGCATCTATTCCAAATTAGCCTGTAACGGCAGTGCACTTGTGAAATGTTGCTGGTAGTGCTTGATATTGAGTCATGCCCAGTACTGGATGAGTGTGTGTAGACAGTGACTCACAGGGGTCAGACGCAGCCAGAAGGGGTTTTGTATAAAATTTCTGCACTCGCTTCAAACTCCCACTGTTATGAGTCTTGTTTTGGCCTGTAGTGCTTGAATGCACTCCAATTAAATAGTTTGATTTATTTATTTAAGACTGATATCGGAGGATTCGCGGCACAGAGGGGCCTCCCTGCTGCACAGCCAGCCTTAACACAGCTAAATATTCACTGGGTGAAGCATAGTCAAATGTGGTTTCGGGTAACCCTGAGGCGAAATAAGTAGATTGTGATAAAATAAAGCTGTAACTCATTCTCTCTGTGTGCATGTGAATCAGAAAGTGAGGAGACAAAACAGCGGTGGGTGATGTCAGCCCCCTACAAACAACTGATCAAATGCCTTGGAGAAAGCTACAGCTGGGCTCCTGGGGGAAAAGTGCAAGGCTATTTATAGGCCTGATGGGGTGTCACCTGCAATATAACTCTCAGCGGCGGTGGATTACCTAACCAGGGTACCAGGGCAAAGCACAGAATGCAGTATTACGACCGGAAGCGAGATTTTAAAGGATTCTCTCATACGGCCTGGGTTGTCCGCCTTTGTACTTTATGGTATTCTCTCAGATGCCTCAAGGACCCATACCAGGTTACCAGAGCAATTCAAATACTTCAAGACAGCCCGCTATAGACCGGTGTGTTCAACCGTGTTGAGTCTCAGGGACAGGCTGTCTTTTTCTATCACTGCCGGCAAGCATCGTAACATTCAGGGACCTCCTCCAATAAAACGAATGCTGGTTTATGTAGTAATGAAAAGAGAAATAGCCTACATCTATACCAGCTATAGCAACAACCCAGATGATCTCTACCTCTTAGTTTGGGGAAGTATTGATAACAAATTCAAATTTTAACAATGCCTTCATTAAACATCATTCATCATCTATGTATATAAATAAAGGGAAATTTGAACTCCTACACTACGGGACCTTCAAGCTCCACCAAAATGTGATTGAACATGAGCCCGACTCCACTTTACTCACAGGAGGCAGGGAAGGAAGTGGATAATGGACAGTTGAAGAGATAAGATGTGCAGGACGTTGGTACATTAGGGAATAGAGCCCCTTAATGTAGCTGTAAGACGTGTCACGATCCCCTGGGCATTCCTACCCATCCACACAATTGGCAGCAGCTGTCAGTAAGTCAGTCGCGAGGATGAGGTGTCGATTAATCCGTTCAGTTAACCGTCATGTGATAAAATCCTCAGATTCATCCAGGTTTGGGACTTTGCCCAGGGGCGTCAAAAAGTGGAACGTGTTAATAATCTTACATAACAGCATCTGCCCTTCACGCAAACCAACTCTCTGATCACCTCGGGGCAGCAAGCAAAGTGCTTCAGATGATCAGCACCAGTGTGATCTCAGCACAGCAGTGACATTCCTCCTCACGGCTCCCCAGGTACCCGGGATGTCACTCGGAGTGTGCAGCCGTACAATGCCTTTTAAATTCATGGCCTTTATAGCGTGCGCAGGAAATGTACAGTACCGCTGAAGGTCAGGAAGGCGTCCCAGGTTCAGGCTTCGGGGAAGTCCCTGGTAGGTTTTGTCTCAGAGGAACAGCACAAGCTACATCATGGATACCTGGGATAACTGAAGCAATGTAGCTGCTCAACTCTGTTCAACTAGTTATTTCTTTACTGAACCCATTTAAGGCACGGATGGGTCTGGCAGCAAGATGCACCACGTGACCCCATATGAACCAGATCCTCTAAATCTGTACCATCTTTTAAATCACTTTTTAAAACTCATTTTTAAAGACTTGCTTTTATGTAATGTCATAAATTGCTTTTGACCTTGCTTTTATGACTCTGCCTTGTTTCTATATTGCTCTTTTAATTGATTTTCCTGTTGAATTAGATTGAAATCTCCTACTCAGTTTATGGGAAAATTAATTTAGTGCATTTTTTATGTGGCATGTGCTGTTTTGAAGTATTCATATATGGTGGAGTGGCATTTGCTGCAGTGCTTTCCATTGTAGTTGCTTATTTCAGACACATCCACAGAATATTGAAAATACATGATATGTATGGTATGATAATGGTATTCTATTTGCAGTAGTAAAACTACAGTGTGATATCAGGTTTTTTAAATTACATTTGTTGACTCAATTTAACTCTATCTAGCTGAGTGGTGCTTATTTGAAAACTGCGCTCACGCTGACCACAGGTCAGCTTATACTGAATCAATATAAGGATGGAGATACAAATAGGGTTAGAGACAAAGTCAAAAGTCATTAACCTTTAAAGCATGTCTGGACTCAGATAATACATCTAGTATGAATCTGAATCAATATTTGATCTTATGGTTTGAGGTACTCCACCAGTAACATCCATCCTATAAGGTTTTTGATATAAGTGCCAAGACACCTTATGCATCCTAATGCTGTTAGTATGAAGACTACATGTCCTGTAGTCTGGTTCATAGGTTGTGATATTTTGACAATGCTTTCATATTGATTGGTTCCTACTATATATATTACCATCACAAGTACAGAAGGGAAAGCAGCCACCGGCAGGTACTGAGGATGAAAGGACTGGGCTTGTTGTGAATGACAGCTCAGGATTGTGTTTACAGGGTTAGAAGTGGTGTGACAGATGGGCTCCCTCCACACCTCCCAGAGCTCAGTAGGACAACATACCTGAAACGCCACACAGGAACAAATAAAAGAATATTACAGGTTCGCCACCTGCCATGCATAGGTGGACTTCTAAGGGTCTGAGCTGTGGTGATGAGATGACAACACTTGTTACCATCAACTGATTCAATTTAGTATGAAGGAGTAGTCCCATTACAAGTCATTTCACCTGCTGCTCCTCACAAAATGAGGGCTTCACGTTGTTGAGGTTGAAACGATTCCCTCAGTGCTCAAGTCCACAAAAAGTGCTCATGAGCACGCCCCCCCCCCCCCCCACAC
>CABFOQ010024061.1:0-30796 GCA_900660455.1 Gephyroberyx darwinii
CCGACGTTGAGCAGGAGGTTGTTGTCCTGACACCATGATGTCAGGGCTCTCTGCTCTGTAGGCCGACTCGTCTCCGTCAGTGATGCAGCCAATGATGGTGGTGTCGTCAGCAAACTTAATGACGGTGTTGGAGCTGTGTGTGGCCGTGAAGTCGTGGGTAAACAGGGAGTACAGCAGGGGGCTGAGGACACATCCCTGGGGGGCACCAGTGCTCAGGAAGTCCAGGATCCAGCTGCACAGGGAGGAACTGATGTGCAGGTGTCGGAGCTTCGTGACGAGTCTGGATGGCACTATGGTGTTAAAAGCAGAGCTGTAGTCGATGAACAGCATCTGCACATAAGTGTTCCTCTGATCCAGGTGGGAGAGGGCAGTGTGCAGTGCGAATGCTATTGCATCGTCAGTGGACCTGTTTGGCCTGTAGGCAAACTGGAGTGGGTCTAGTGTGGTGGGCAGTGAGGATGTGATGTGAGCTTTGACTGTCTGCTCAAAGCACTTCATGACAACGGAGGTGAGTGCTAATGGGTGGTAGTCATTTAGGCAGCTCACGTTTGGTTTCTTCGGGACTGGGATGATGGTGGTCTTCTTGAAACATGTGGGGACTACAGACTGGAGCAGGGAAAGGTTGAAGATGTCTTGAATCTGCCAGTTCGTAGGCACATGCTTAGAGAGCACGGCCCGGGATATTGTCTGGACCAGGAGCTTTGTGTGCATTTACCTTTTTAAAGGCTTTACACACATCTGCCCAAGATATCTGAAGTGGGCAGTTGTCCTGTTCTAACAAAATCTCTGGCTCCAATGCATAGGCAAGTTGTGAATGCTTCTGAAATGGACTCCCGTGCAAATGGCATTGATTTGCTAAAAGGATGCATGCTTTCTGTTACTTAAGTGTTTTTCTGTTTGGACTGTGTAAGTTTCCTCCTTTGAGTAACCTAATTTATTTTCACAGACTAAAAGACAATTAGTTCCTGCACTCGGTGTTTGCCCTGCAGTTTTGTGGTGTGAATGACGTTATATGTTTATTTCTCTGTATGTGGTTGTGTGCACATGTGATATTTGAGCCTGAAAGACAGTAGCGTGGTGGGGCCATATGGAGATAGGAACTGGTGATATTAAGTCACTGGAGATAAATATGTCAATGGCTGGTAAATTGCATTGGTTGTCTCCGCGGACAGTGGCAAAATGATTCCATAAAATGAGTCAGATTAATAGTTTCTGGAGCCGTAGATACACATGGGCTATCCAGGTACTCACTACCTGTTCACATTACAAAGCTATTAATTCTTATCATTTTGCAGACATCATTGGACTCTAAATATGTAAAAGACATGGGTAACATCATGATAGGCAAACAAAAGAACAAGATTTTAAAATCTGGATTACAGGAGATCTAATTTCGTAAGTATCTAATATATATATATTTTTTATATATATCTTGGTTGAATAACCTGGCTCTCGTGCTTATTTTCACATTCTGCTTGTTTTCATCATCAGAAAAAAAATCAACAAAGTTGCGCATTGTTTCATCTTCACACAAACAAGGTAGTGAGACTTATTTTCTTTATAATCTAGGTCAGGAGTAAAGAGCATATTCATGTGGGCAGGAAAGGTCAGAACAGAAGGAAGGAGGATATTCACGTAAGCTTTTGCAATGTATGAACCCCAAATAGTATTCTTACTTTTTGAAACTTTGTGGACAATAATTCTCCATCTCACATATCTACATCTTAACAACATGCTGTACTGAACACATAATGTGCCCGAAGCCTACAGTCTAAATAAAGGGAGATGCCTAGTACCAATGGAAAATTTGCAGGGTCTGAAAGAAGCATGTTTCAATTCACAGAGAGCCTTAACCCTTTTAAACCTCCTTGTACTTTTTTAAGGAATGTAAGAGGTAAGAGGTATTCTCAATTTCTTCTTCAGCAATATTCCAACTAGGGCACAGTATGAGGCCTTTTAAGTCTTATCTGACCTGGATTATCAAGGGAGCCTCAACACACATTGCTGAACAACATAAAAAAAAAATACAAATGTGGAGCATGAACCCAGTTATTCGGATTTGGGAGCAGAATTATACTGGCGGATGTTTGGAGAAGGAGACGAAAGAGTTTAAAACCTGGAGGATAAAGATATGTCCTGCCTGTGGTGCTGCTGTGTGCTGTACTAGCTACCTTGCTAATTAAACCCTGCCTATGTAATCCTCATGATAATGATGGGCAAGAGGCATAGAAGGAATAACACACGCTATTATCTCTCCCTTGGGTCTAGAGAAGATCTCCAGGAAACACTGAGGGTTGAGCCCCTCTGTCCTCATAAATACACATCTGCTGGAAGAGATAAGAATAGACGTTAAGTATGGTGGCGTGTAGGGGGTGAAATTGAAATGAGAGGCAGAAAACAATGGCCAACAACACAAATTACTGTGGGGTTGCTGTTGAAGCTCAATTAAGACATATGTCTACACTGTTTGAGGTAACCTCACATTTCAGCTTCATGACCAACATCGGTGCTTTCACGTGAAAATCTCTCAACTCCAATTGTAGTTATCGTCATGCTTTTATTAAGGTTCATGTGGCCATTTCTGTGCTGAGTTACACAATCCTGATGTCGGAAGCAGGACATTCCCAGCTGCTAGGATGTAATTACTACTTCTGTATGTTCCAGTGGTCCAGCTCAGAAAAAAAGAGGGAAGAAACATGGTCACCCACGAGATTTTCTTTGTCCAGCATAAAATACTGTTCCCTACGCAACTGCTAATGTTATCTATTTGGCAATGTTAGCGAGCTAGCTAGCATAAAATGTATTGGCCTATGTTTAACCATATACCATATGGGTGTTTTGAGATATTTAGGTCATACAATACTGAAAGTTAAATTTAAGTGTATTTTGAGGATTATAAACGTGCTAAAAGTAATGCTATGGAGCGTTTTCTGTGCATACTACCGTGTTGAGTCAAGTCAAGTCAAATGTATTTGTATAGAGCTTTAACAATGGTTATAGTCTCAAAGGGCTGTTGACATGATTCTTGACATTGAGTTTCTTACTTGGAATTCCAATTTGAAGACTCATTTCATTGTATTTTTTAGGAAACAGGATTTCCGACATTCCACAGATGTTGGGAAGTCGCAGCATAAGGCCCACAACACCTATTCAAAATCCATATTCATAATGTATAATATATAGTTGTCAATTTTAAAATAATCCCTTAATAGAGGACTTTCTGAAGAAACAGTTTCCACAGTGCATAGTAGCATCCCACAGTAGAGTACATAACACATTACATACTCTAGAGCTGTTATGATCAGTCTTCCAATGTAATCTTCAGTTCAGTTCAAATTAAGGTCTGTTCATCACTGAGCATTATGCTGATGAATATGGGTGTTCGGGACTGGACAATAATCACGAGGCACATCTGTGCTGTGACTTCCAAAAACCCATATGGGAATGTGATTTGTTACACATGGCGAAACACTAGGTCTGGATCTCACGGATAGTGTGTTAACATTCAGGGTGTGTTTCACCAGCTCTGTTCTCAAGTTTAAGGAGGGGACACGCATTTCTTGTGAGTGACCACATGGAAATAATGACCACAGTATTTTTGTGATTTCCAACGGCTGCCACCATGCTTTACAGTTAGTCAAGGGGTGGAAGCATTGCCCGTGGATATAGTTTTAATAAAAGAAAATGAACTCATTTTTATGTCATGTTGCATTTTTTGTAGTCCTGCAGTTTTATTTCCTGTTCTTGGGCCGTGTAGATATTCCTCACCACTGGGCAGATTGCTTGAGATTAAGGCCTTCTCTCAAAGAATTCTCCAAAATGGTGACTATTTAGCATTGCAGACTGAAATTCCTTATGGCCGCTAAATCACCACCTTGAGCAAGAATAAGATTAAGAATAAACTTTCATGGTCTCTGTGGGAAAATGAGGTAATAATACCCAAGAGGGGGATCTTCAGCGTGATTATGGATATGATAGTTATGCAAAAGGTAAGAGACATGACCTTGCTTACCAATGCATGTGTACCCATGTGAACCCAAAAGTTACATATAAGATTAAAAAACCAAGAGGAAACAAGAATGATAGTTCTTACATGTTATCACAGAAGCTAGTTGTGTTTAGTCCAGGGGCCGGACTTCTGGCAGAGCTTCATGGGAATTATCAGCACAGTTGGAACTAGCCCTGATACAGGACCCTTTGGTAGTTTTTCATCATATGGCTGTTTACCTCTCCAATAGGGTCCTGTTCTGCTCCATTGACATTTTACCGCACGAAAGTCAGCGAGCCCGATAACGAGACCAATACGTCGAATTTCACTGACCTAAATAGATGTCCATAATCCTTCACTTGGCTACTTGCATGGCAGCAGGCGGCTCTACATCTCCTGTGCACAAATAAACTCATATACTTTGTTAAAGGCAGGTATACTCCAAATTTTCCATTGTAATGAAATCCAAGATGGCTACAGACGCCACAAACTAGTGCCGAAGAAGAGTCAGCCATCTTTTACAATGGAATGAATGTATTTTTTTTCTTAATCTAACATCCTCATGTACGTAGATGAACACTACATAACACACAACAGACTTCACGTGGCTGCAAACTGATTCAGTGAATGGAGCAATAGCGAGCGTAGCTCCACTCTAGTTGCTGTCTATTCTGCTGCTCCATCTTCAGTACATCCATAACCCTAACAAACAAAACAAAAGAAACAACCTGTAAATAATGTACTTTTCACAGGAAAATGAAAACTAAATCAGCTTTATTCATATCTTGCCACTATGTAGACTTCATTTAGGAATACAATCTCAAATCCACCACACTGAAACTCATCTAAAACACAAACATCTTACATCGCAGATATTTTATGTATATTTGAAATAAGGTGACAGCATCTTGGTCTCTGGGGGGCCTTTGGAGCCTGGAGAGATTTGGTTTTCCTGAAAGACTTTTGCCCTCATCTGATTGTTAATTTGATCCAAACGTCCTGTACAATCTGCTGCAGTACCTGATGCTAGAACTGAAACTGCTGGAAGCCCTAGTCACTGAAACTGCCGGAAGCCTTAGCCAGTGAAATGTAGTTAATGATTGTTCTGGGACCACTACAGGCCTGAGGTGGGTAATTGCATGATGGGCTCCCATACTGTGCCTTCAGGGACACACAGAGGCCAGCAGAGATACGCTCACATCATCTCATTAATGAACACTATCCGGATGCCACAGAACTTTGATAGCACAGAACAGTGTAGTGTTAGACATGCCGACTTTGATAAGGTATTTCAAAGGTCAATTCTGAATGTTTATTGGGCCAAAGAAATGAAGATATGTGGGCGTATCTCTCAATACACAGTTGCATTTCAAACTTTGGTCACTGCCTTTCAGATTCAGCATTGACTGTGTGATCAGTTGAGGGTTTTGTTGCCTTGGACTTGCAGTCTTGTCACTTTGAATGAAAGATATTCACCTAACAATCTGTATAACTGTTAAACGGGCAAACAGTTAAGTACGAGTGAATCAATGCTTCTTTGTTTGTCTTTCAACTATGTCATCTAGAAAAAAAACAGAAGAGTGTCAGTGCTCTTTAAAGCCTTTTCTGCTAAGCAAACATTTTCTGCACAGTTCATCATTTTCCCTTTAACCTGCAGATTAGCTTTGTCCACAGGGTCATTTTCTTTTTGTAATCTACTTTGAAGAGGAAAGGCGGCAAGGCAAACTGCCACCTCCGCGTTGTCTCTGTAGATATAAGGGCTCTTGTGGCCTTTGTCTTGTGAAAATGCTGAGGAGAGTTAATGTGAAGTGTCTTCCTGGAGGCCGAAGGCAGCCTGTCTTGTCTCAAGGACTGACTACTGTGAGAGCTTGTCATTTAAATAGACCTTGAATTAGGATTTCACTTTGGCTATGGCCATCATCATTAAGCAAAGCCAAAAGTGAAAAAAGTGGAATGTAAGAATATATCATTTGTGTTTTCACATCATTTGCAGGATGGCTGCCGGACTTTGTTTATAGGATTAATACCTTGAGCCCGTTTCTCCGACTGAAACGGCCATCCAGAATTCTTGTCTGTGCTCCAGAATATCAATTTAGCATAGACCCAAACACTGCACACGCTATGATGTCAGCGAGTGAGACAGATGGACTCAGTGAGAGGGGGGGTTGTTTGACTGAAGTAAACTAACCTGTGATTTGGGATTTAATGGTTGAAAGGATTGTTGGCTCGAATCAGTCAGGAGAGAAGTTACAGAGGCGTGCACTGCAGGAGTAATAGACTGGAAGAATGGGAACAGTCGAGTACTGAACCTCTGTGCCCAGCAGAAAACTTAACCAAAATAACGTAGGTACAACACTTGGTCAAACAGGGCAAAACCTCTCATGACAAGCTTTTGAAGAACATGTGTCCTTCAGATGTGGCTTCTAAACTCAATACTTTTAAATGTACTATTTTTCTACAAAATAACAACTGTAGCAAATATAATCCTCTACTTTTGATTAACTGTTTTATCGTTCCTTAAATCCAGCTACAATTTGTTACAGATTATTTTTCCCTGGCCTTAAATAGGATTTCAGGGCCTAATCAGATTTAGAGGAATCTCCCAGGAAATCAAATTTTTCTGTGTATTTCTCTTAAGTCGAGGCTAAAGACCAATGGTGATTGGACCTTTGTCTCTACAGGCTTCAAGTCTTTTTACAGACTTTATATCTTTTTGTTTTTACCCATTTTACCCATTTTATTTCCACCGTATGTGTCTCGGGAACCCTGTTCATGTCTAGCATTTTTATTGTTTCATTACCTGTATAAAACATTTTCTTCTTCTCCTCCTCCTCCTCCTCCTCCTCCTCCTTCTTCTTCTTCTTCTTCTTCTTCTTCTTCTTCTTCTTCTTCTCATTATCATTATGTAAGCCAATACTGTCATGATAGAGAAACATAAATGCTTGTGTATTGATATAGAGTCATACCAGGATCCCATATTCACGTTTCTCATACCTTTCTATGAAAAGAGGTCTGATGGCAGAATGATGAAGAAAGACCACACAGTTGTACACTGTACAGCATCTGTACAGCACTGTATGTATGAACAGCATCAGGGAGGGTAAATAATGAAATAGTCTGATAGAACGTAGCTCCACCGACGTTCACCACTTCACTTGACAATAATGTATTTATAGAAAATCCCTCTCAAGTTAGTTTTAACCTTCCAGCTTTGAAATGGTGGTTCAGTCAGTTCAGATAGAAGAGATGTAATGTGTGTTTGACATTGTTTCCAGACAGCAAGCTTCTATCCCTCAAAGAAGCTGATGACCCACAGCAACAACCAAGTTAAAATGCTCTCACTGTGCCCTTTGTGAGATCCGATCAGTCATGAGAGACTATTATGGATGGTTAAATGGTTTGATAGATTTCCTCTCACTCCCTACCTCACATTTTAGAGATTCCAGCAGGTGCACATGCACTCATGCTTGCACACACACGCCCGCACACACACACACAAACCTGGTAGTCTCAGCTTGGCACAGGATGGTACATCATGTTGTTAATCCAAATATGGCATTAGTGAATCTAAACCACATGATTACATGGAATACAGAGAGCATGGGCAATTTAGGCACTAGCTTCAGAGAAAATCAGAGATACTTACCCATAACAACTCTGAAAGGACACACCTACTGTAGATGAAGTACACTAGATCAAGTGCATTTTTATGTTTCCCTTTTCTTGTGAGTTCTTGTGAGTTCATTTCTTACAGATATGCCAGTGCCAGTGTGCCAGTGAAACTTGATTGACGATCACATTCTGGATGTTCTACCACTCCACCACGAGGGTTAAGGGTCACAGGATGACAGGTTTTTACAGTGTGCAGACATAGATCAAAGCCCTCATTATGAAATATTATATATAGCCTACTGGATTCACTGACTATGTACCTGTTCTCATAATGTACTATATCCTTGACACCTGATCTATATTTTCTTACATGCCAGTGTTTTGAAGAACCTCATACATCACACTGAACATTTCCCCAGAGGCTCATTAAGTTTGAGGCCTCTTGAGTTGACAGCATTTCGTTTCCCACACACATCATATGATATAAATAAGTCACCCTTTTATTAGGGTTTTGTTTCCTGCTTTAACTAGGTTTTTGTGTTGAAACTGTAATAGATGGTCACTAGGTTGACATACGAGTTGACATACCAAGTGTTTTGTTCCAAAGTGAGATGTCTCCATTTGTATGAATGATGAACTCCAAATCTAACAAGATAATTTTTGCTGAAGTTGCTGATGTTGTTGAAAACATTTAAGTTGGCAGCTATTTAAAGAGTTTGGCCTCCAAAGCAAGGGGTGGGGGAGTGGGTGGTAGAATAGTGTACATTTCTGCAATGTTGAGTGATTTCAGGTAACGTTTTTTTCTCAAAAACGGACACACATCATTTCAGCATGAAATCTTTCATAAGCCTCTGTTAAACCATGTCAGAGAACCAGAGGGTTCTATGGCACATTTAAGCTCTGTGCACGCCCAGCATTTGTACTGGCTCTTCCTCTCTGTCCAAAGAGAGGCCTGTCCCTTATCTCCCCCCTTTTGTAGTATGACTTGAACACCCTACCAACAGGCTGAAATCAGAGAGGAAGAGGGAGTAGTGTTCTAATTGCTCTTTTTCTGTTTGGCTGCATTGTGATTGTGAGACTGGTATGAAAAAATAATGCCATCAAAACAGGATCAACTGTATGAGTTTTGAGTTTGTTATATCTACAATTATATTCAATATCAAATCAGAAAAGGACCATTAGTTTAATTTTACAAATTGTATCTCCATAATGATAACAAATACCTTCCTAAAAAAGGAAGGCAAATCAAGAAGAAAATATCTATTTAAGATTATTGTATTCAATTTTGTATCCATCTAGTGTCTGCTGGAGACTGAACATTTTCTGTACCCGACAGCTGTGAGAAACCCTGGAGGTAAAGCTCCATCATGAGTGACTTGCAGCACCTGTTCTATTTGAGATGGACATTATTTGTCTGGAAAAATGGTGTATGTTCTTCCAACAAGTCCTCTCTCCTCCCATTCATTCATGCCAAGTAGTGCACCATGTAAAACTCCCAGTCAAAATAATACTTGAGGGAATGAACTTCTAAGCAGAAGTGTGGCTTCATTTAATTTCTCATTAAGTCAAGCAGACGCTAAAGACAAGCTGCCATCTGGTAAATCATCATTTACTGGAGCCGATACTTGACCAGTGTAAAGCTCGAGACCTCCATCCCAAATAAATTGCGCATGCACCTGTAATACATACATACACACCTGTTTGTTCCTTTGCATTCATAGCCTGTTTTTCCTGTTATGCATGGATGGCATGAAAAGAAGCGTACTCTTCACCGCATTACATGATCTATTTTAAAACCTGAGAGCAGATGCACCGGCAGGCTGATTAAATGATGGCTGATATCCAGAGCCACGTCTGCGCCTCTGCCACCTGTGCCATTCAGTGTTGCGGCATCTTCAGTCTTGCCTGGTTTACTCTTCCCCGTATCCAGGACTGTTTAAATGGTCACTCTGATTGGCCCTTGTACTGGGCTACAGTCAGAACAGTACAGCAACGCTAATTTTTGTGACAATGTCCCAAAGTTAGTGATTCCATATAGTCAACCATTTTGTTAGAAACCTAGCAAACAGTCAGACATTTTTCTACTCTTTTATTTTAAAGTGTGTTAGTAACAGTCACCCAGTGGAATGATTAGAAAATGTTTAATATTACATGAACACACACCTTCATTCTCTCAGACGCGTGCATATTCCGCCTCCTTAAAAAAACAAATTTCACATTCAATTGACTTGGCATGTTTAATAGAGCAGTGGTTCTCAATCCAGTCCTCAAGGACCCCCTGTCCTGGAGGTTTTAGCTCCAGCCTTACTCATGCACACCTGAATGAATTAGAGGCTTCAGGTAAGTAAGGCTGAGTAAGGCTGGAGCTAAAACCTTCAGGACAGGAGGTCCTTGAGGACTGGATTGAGAACCACTATAATAGAGATCCATTTCCTTTCACAAGCACACCCACATTCCCTCCCATTCCCCATGAAGAGTTTCACTCCAAAGCAAGACATTAACGATACAGTTACACATTGGCAATGTAAGACATTAAAAGCTTCGTGACATGTGCTGTAGGAGTCACATCACAGGCTTTAACTCTCTGCTCAAGTGATTAAAGAGCTGCATCTCCCCAGCAACAGAAGTTTCTCATGAAGGAGACTCTCATTATTGCTGCCATTATGTGATACCAAAGCAGACGCTTCTTTGAGGAAATTATTGCCATTTAGAAAACTGGCTTTAATGGATAGACTGTCATCACTTCAGAGCACCTCTTCAGAGAACGAGGGGAACAAGGCAAAGTGACAAACTCAATTAATCACACTCTGGCTTGTTCACCACAGGCTCAAGATGGTGGCTTTGTACCTGGATGCTCATTATAGCTTGGTTCTTGATGTATGAAATAAAAATGGCACCCTAAATGTTTTGGCTTTTGTTTAAAGCTGATCTATGTTTAGCCATTCATCATGTTAATTGACTGCCCCCACTTTGTTGTGCTGATTTGGTCTTTTTAAAATCCATTTTTCATTTCATACCTGAATACCCAAGTCACTTTAATAGGATGCTGGCTTTGGGTTTAACATCTCTGAGGAACATTTTAAAGGCATAGTAGATCACTGAAATCACTGGAAAACAAAGCAGAATTACTACAACTACATTTTAGGGATGATTGGTGCAAAGTTTACTTGATGAAAGCAGCTTTAATGACACTTAATGCCTGTATTTGTGGCTCCATTAATAGTGGAATAGTCCAGAAGTTCAAGAAGAAACCTTATTCTCCAGGTACAATATTGTAACTCCAACAACATCATACTATTTTCCCAATACGTGTCATTATGCTGGAATTAAGGACATTTTATAAGCACTGCATGTGACAATTCCATATTCCTACTTCCACACAGATCCGCAAAACCTTGATTTAAAATGGTACACTGGGCACTGGTTAGATTTGGGTGCAATTCAGAGGGGTGATGGATTTTGGCAATGTGTTATTGTGTAAAATTATACTAATTGGCCTGATGGGGATGCTATAAAAGGCTATAACTGTTACACCACTGTGTTCTGTGTTCTGGAAACTGAAAATATTACAGTGAGTGGCCTAATGAGTGTGCAAAATTTTACACTTATATGTCATATCACAGCCATCACTGGTCTGAATTTGAAAAAAATTCAGGGGGGGATGATTTTGGCACTGTGTTTACACTACACATATTGGTCTAATGGGGGCACTACAATTAAAGGTCAAAATTTCTATCTTTGAAAGGCCCTAACTCCTACACTGCAAGTTCAATTAACACAAAAGCGCTATAATTAAAGGTCAAAATTTTTAACTCAAACGTGATATCGCAGACACTGGTCTGACTGGAGGGATGATGCATCTGATTGGTTCTGGTACTGATTTGTTTTCTGTGTTGTTTCTGCAGTGCACGGCAGTCTGTGTAGCTAGTACTCTGATGACTTTTTCCTTGGATTTTCTGTTGATACTCTTTTCTTTGGTACTGCTCTTTTCTTTGTCTGTTTAACCATGATGGCTATCGCTGCTCACACTAACTACCGAGTCCTTTTATTGATTCCAAACAAACTGCTGTTGCTGCCGCCAGAAAGAAAAACAAAACAAAACTGCCCGACAACGGGTGTTTGGAACAACGAATTTAGCAAATGTAAAAGGTTTCCAGAATTGGTTGGATCGTTATTGTGTTATATCTATCAGATTTATATGAAAATAATGTGAAACATTACTTTAAATCAGCATGATACTCTTCTCTCTTTCTACTCTGCATATACCCAATGAAGAGATCTTTTTTCAAGTGCTCCTGTGGTTCTGCACTGCTGAGGCGGTGTCAGATCCAGTCTGTTTTGTTCGCCCATTCCCTCTCGAGGCAGACAGAGAGCTGCACCGTGGCTGTGAAACCCAGGTGTGACAAGCACACAGCTGTACATCTGTCGCGGCTGCTGCTGCACAGTCGCAATGATCCAACACTGTGGGGGTGAGAGGCTGTGCACCAGAATAGACATAAACGAACATGCTGAATTAGCTTGTCATTGAACTATGTAAGATGAAGTATCGTACAGTATCTCTATCACTAATCTATATGTGCTGCACTTTCATTTCATTTTCAAACATTCTGGTGTTTCAAATAAGCCTTGTGTTTTGTATTTTTCTACGGTAACTTAGTATTGCAATTATCGCCAGTGGCAAGGTCTGAAACTAAGCGTTAGGAAATCATGAAAAACTATACTTATTTTCACAAACCCTTGTACATGTCCTTTAGTACAGTATGATGGATGTCCACATGCAGGATTTGAGTTGGGGAGTAGAGCACGTACTGGGATTAAAATAATGGAATCTATCTATAATCAATCTTCACAAAAAATATGATTGTGGATCAATTGCACTAGGCTAAATGAAAGAACCCCAACCAAATTACAGATAGTTTGGGAAGTCTTAGAAAGATGTTTGAAGGTAAAACATATTTTCATCTTAATATTATAAACAAATGGAATGAAATAATGGTTAACCATGTTGTCAACGATGATAATGTTATTTAAATTTCAAGTTGGAATAAATTGTTCATGTACATAATCTTATTTTTGGATTAATCAGATGGATGTCTGGTCACAATTTTCATGCAGGTAAACAGTGAACGTCTTCCCAACCCAAACGGGGCATACGAACACTCTGTAGACGATATGTTAGACTACTTCAATACTACTAAAAGTTGTTTTTAAAGTTTAGACTGTGAATAGTAAAATAGTAAAAGGCTCAGATGCTCATATAGAGTGCTGCTTGATGTGGTGATGATCTGGCCTTGGTAAACCTGAGGCAATAAACCACAACTACTTCTCCATGCAAAGCCCTGGAGATCCCTGTCAGATTGCATTTGTGTAAAACTGTCAGGCTGCAATATGAGAGGAGCCTATTTTACATGCATCATGTCCACAATAGGACTCTGATCCACCTTGTTAAAGCTATGGCTGTGGCCCATATCTCTTGCTCCAGTCCTAAATAATTAAAAGCACTTAGTGTGTCAGTGGTCATGAGGGATTCAGTCCACATATTTGACCTACGTCCGACACACATACTGGGTCAAAAAGAAGACTGTAAGGCTCTAAAGGTTAAAAATGGCCAGTTAGATGTGTTTAACCTTTATTTTGCCAGGAGAGATTTGCTGAGCATATATGCCTTTGTGTTTTTCCAGCACCACCCTGCTTCACACTGCTTCATTGAAACATTCATACCAGGGAGCTGCCCTGTGCAACCATCAGTCTTTCACTTTTTTTTCTGTGATACTCTTGATCCCTGAAGGAGAACTACTCTTTATCGCTAGTTCCCCTCCACAGGAAGGTCAGCGTGTAGGGTCAACAACTGAACAGCACCCCTGGAGCTGGTAGGGATTCAGTGTCTTGCTCAAGGACACTTCAGCAAGGCAGATACATGCTGTTATATTGGCTTGAGCCTGGACCTTCTGATTGAAGTACAGTCTCCCTGCTCACTGTGTCACCCAGCTGCCATTTACCATTTGCCAGTCGGGGGTTAAGTGTCTCATTCAATCCCACCATGCTAATTTCACCCCACCCTCCTCTCCTTTACACTGCTGTCACCCCTTAAGAATGAATCAGGATCCTACAGCTGTTCAATCCAAGGTAGAACATTAAACTAATCAAGAACAGGGATGTTATAGGACAGAAAGTTGTGCAATGCCGGATAAAGTGAAATCTGTAAATGAGTGCAATTAAAACAGTTCCCTTTTACCAAACGTAAGACTAAAACAGCACCTTGATTGACATTGATAGCAGTTTTGCGTTAGTTGACTGCCATGCTGAATCAGCAGATTTCAGCACTATAGAGTGTGGTTATGCAGGAGCAATCTGACCCACTCCACCTGACCTAGTGCCAGTGATTTATCAATCCACCATGCAGATACTGTGCAATTGGCGCTTCAAACCAGGCACTTGTTAATTTTATAAACCCACTACCAGTGTTGGTGATAAGAAGGGGTTTCTCTGTCTTGCTGATTGGTTGATTGGGCTGCAGATTACCTTTTTCTCCAGGGTGCTGTCTGGACTTGATGTTGGCAGTGGATTTTGAGGTGAACACTACTGACATGGACTTTGACTAGCTTTGTTCCCTGAAGCTGAGGAGGATAAGGAAATCTGTCGTTACCTGACATACTTTTTCTCCAAGAACCGGTTGACCCTCATTCTTGTAACTGTGGAAGTTTTTGAAAGTGGAAGTCTTAACACATGAGTAGTGGAAGTCTAATTCAAAATGAAATCTTCACTGTCTGCAGCTATACTCAACATGACCCCAAGTCTGTTCTGTGCAGGCTAATTTCCATGATATGTCGTGGAGAAGTCAGAGCTGTTAATATGTTGTGGCAAATGACAGACAGCAACTGTGAGAGAAATTGGCGCTTCAGAAATAGTGACATGATTCAGCAACAAGGCACCAAATGTATTTGAAGAGCATCAGAGCTGCAGTTGTTTTATTATTGAACACGCAGTATGAGCTATTTAATGCGTTCTTCGTGTGAGAGGTATCAGTCCCAAGGCTTATTCATCAATCTGACTCAAATGAAGATCAAATGTATATCTGCAACAGCATGTGATAATAAAGAGCATGCTCCATAAATAAGTTATTTCACTTTTTACCGTTGTTGAATCCGTATTTGACATTGAATACACAAGTAATTCTCTCCCCAGGGTTAAAAGCAATTTAGCATGCTTGTAATAATCCCTACAGAATCAGAATGTATTTATATAATCCCAGGGTACAACATAAAAAATATCCATTGGCCGGCCTTTTCATCTTCTGGAGAAGCCCTCTGAGGTTGACACAAGCCTTAGTAAATTAGTTGTCTGTCATCAAAAGCCCTTCAGCCCTCCTTAAGGTCAATCAGGAGCCAAAGCCCATAGAAAGGTCAATTACCCTTGATCTTACCATAATCTGGTGGAGCATTGCTCATTACAGTGGCTGGGAATTTACCAGGTGCTTGAATCATCATTTGATCTTTGTATACTTCAGGTGGATTTTAATTGCTTTTGGGCTTTCTCTCTCCATTTTTTAATTAAATCCATCATAACTTTGTGTTTTGAGGTAAGCAGCCACAACTGAGTGATTTTCTATCTGGGTTTTGTTCTGATTTTGCCTGAGGTCAAGCGGTGTAAACACAGCTCGAAACAGACAAGGCCAACTGCTTTCTAACTGAGAATTGCCAGGGATTGAGTGAAACTAGTGCACACCACTAAGGTCCAACGTCCCAGCATCCCACATGTACATCTGTGCAAGTCCAGCTGGGTCCACAGATTCATTCAGGGACAACAGTGACTTTGTTATTGTCAACAAAATGCCCTCTTATATGTTCCGACAGTATGCTTTACTGTCTGTGTCTGTTTCATGAATTGTTAAAAAGCAATTATGTGTGTATGAGAGATAATTGTCCACATAGCTGATGAGGCATTAGATCCCATGGTACAGGATCAAGTGTGGACCAAAATGAAAGAACAGTCTAAAAAAATTCACTCTGAAATTCAGAGTGAATTTTGTGTTGTGGACATGTGTGAAAAAGTTAGCTATTTTAGTTTAGCTAACTGTGTTTAAGGTTAAGTTTAGCCAACTAAAACAATTTATTAGTGTTAGGCTTAATCACTCATGATATAAAAATTCTTTGCATGTAATCCTTCTGTTTTCTTTCAGGGAAACATATTTTCATCATTTTTTTGTGAGCATGTTATATACATTTTAAGAAATTGTGCTCTTTTCATGGATTTTATGAGAAAGGGCAAGAAAGACTATATTTCATGTATTCACTATATTTTCATGTTAAATTGATTCCAGAAATGTATAAATTTAGAAATATGAGGAAGCTTTTATTTAAAAAATATAGGTTCCACTTTCCATAACTTGATGGATCTTTATATTGCAGCAACAGAGATTCTGTGGAAAAATTAAAAATAACAAATAAGATTTAAAGTCTGCAGCAACACAGCAACCTGTGTTTTTTTTACTGCATCGTCAGAAATTCTAGGCTTGCTAAAATAGTAGTCATACATCATGAATGTAATACATTATTGATCTTGCACCAGGAGTCTAATCATTTCTTCTTAGCCTAAAGCCATTCATGTAGGTTCGTTGGAATGCAAAGTGGTATCGATAAGTCATTACAGTGTATGAATTTAGAGTGATACAGTAAATTATCTATATGTTAATAAGTTCATAATAATTTCTAGAAAAGGCTATCAATGTTTTTTCAATTACTGGTCTAAATTGTCCCAGGTAAGTCAATATTAAAAATTGCTGTACTTGCATGACATATTGACATTGTCACTTCAACTGAACTGGAAAGGATTGATGAGCTTGATGAACCCAAGTAGCTTCTGTCAGTGAAAGAATGCAACCTTGATTGAGTGCTGGGTGCAGAGTATTCTGACTGCGTAAGTAAGTTATTTCTGCCTTGCCTCCGGCATCGAGCGATCACTTTTAATTTAACAGGTCCCTTGAGCCTTTATCCTTCCCGTTCAAATAATCACCTTGAAGCAGTGCTCATTCAACAAGTTCATTCTTCTTACAGTTTTATCATTGGGCTTTAATGGATGTTAAAAGGGGGCTCAGTATTGCACTGCATGACACTGAAATCAAGATTATGTTGTATTTATGGTTATAAAGTGGACATGCTTGGATGGGCATGTTGATGTATGTGGATTAATTTGCACTTCTCAGAGAGTACATACAGTATCAGGGAATCAGGGATGCTCTCTCCCCGATCCAGGCAATCATATGTATCTGTATGGTTGGAAGGAGGGAGGGGCTAGAGCAAGCTTATAACAGGTCAGAGACTAGCTAAGAAAAACCTTGTGATAAAAAATACCACTTCATCATAACCAGCAGGAGGTGAGCCATGGTGCTATCAGTCATTCAAATTTAGCTTGATTGGTAAATGCATTATTTGGGTGAAACCGCTGGCTGTGCAACCATAAATGGGGAGTTGTAGAATGTTTTGATTTATCCCCAAAATTGGAGACTCCTTGGATCTAATATTTATGGGTGAATCTACAGGAGAAGAGAGATTCTATTTGTCATTTATTTTTCTCTTGTTCTACATAGACCCATATATAAGCTTTTATCAAGAACCTCTAAAAAGTGTTGAGTCATTAAGTCATTCTTTGTAAGCGGTGTATTTAAGGCACGAGCCGAAGCCCTGTTAAAGGTGCTAAGCAGATTTTGTATTTTTATGTATGAGGATCAGGGGCGTGCTCCATTTAAAGTTCATCTAAATGAAAAAATTTAAAAATCCTCTTGAGCAAGACTTAAAGTTGACAAGCAAATGATATTGCTTGACATGAGCGGATTACACAATCCCAGGATGCTCGGATCAAAGCACAGGCAGATAGAGATCAAGTGAAAATCAGTCAGAAGCTTGGCTCAGTCTAAAGTACATGCTGAGCGATCAGCTCCCCTATAGCTAATCGGTAGAGCAAGTATGTTTAGGAGCAATGAAGAAAGGGACTGGAACAGACAAGATTATAGTCTGGGAGGGTTTCAGACTGAAATACAAACCTTATCACCAATCTGTCATTTCCACAAATGTATCTTCTGAGTTTCCCCAACCCAGTTGATGATGGAGTGATTTTGAGAAGATGACTGTGACACTAGCCATCCTCATGAACCTGCCCTAACAGGATTTGGAGCCTTGCAGGAAGATTTGCAGGGTTACATTCTTAATGTTTGCTGTATCTCTTTCCTGCAAGGTTAAAATGTCACCTCTTTCGCTACCCTGACTTGCTCAGTGGAATTCTGCAATAAATCATTGTGACTGGTTTAAAAAATATCAGCTATAGTGGCATGCTGTACAACTACTTGCCTGCCTTTTTCATGCAGGGAATGTTATCTTGTGTGAGCGTATGCATCCATGGAAACATAAAGAGACAGCAAAGGCTGTTAGATTTTTAATTGGGCACAGCTGTGTGTTACCCATTCAGTCCTTGCAGACACCTACCTATAATACTCCCCTAGGCTTCTTCTTAATTACAGTGAAACAGTTCTCTCTCTTCTTCTCATCTGCAGTAAATAAATAATGTGTTCTTCTTAACGTTGCCTGATAAAAAAAATCTTGAAATAAATGTGATATAAAAGATAATTACATGCAAATAGTTCATTCCAACCTGAGCTGTGAGGTAAGACCTTGTATCTTTTGACCAACAAATGAACTCATTTAGGGTTAAGAAGTCTGTTTTGTTGTTTTTCTTTGCACTTAAGTACAGGAGAGTAAAAAAACCTGGATGGATCGAGCAGCATTTGACATTTTTGAGGAATGAAAAAGAGCCAACTTGTTGACATGAGAGAAGTTAGCATGTTGAGATACTGGACAACACCAATGTTTTGGGAGTTTGGCCCTTGGTCACCTTACCCAATATCTGACCACCAAAATCATCTCAGGTAGATAGCTCTGTCTGGTGCGCATGCTAACGCTTTAGCATACAGTATGTTAAGTAACCGTATGTGTTTAGCATTATCCAAAGTATGAAGATAGACCTTTTAGTAATCGAAAATTGGTATTGAGTTTTTATTCTATGGCCTGTAGATTTATAACTTCTGAAAACAAAGTCTCAATCTTCATCATTAGTGAAGTCAGAAGTCTGAAGCTTCACTCACTTCCTGTGTAAACAAAACAAATCACACTTGACAAAACAAATTACACTTGAAGTCTTGAAGCACTTCTGCTATTGAAAGTGCATTGTGTGTCAAATTGTGTGTCTATTTTTGCCAATGCCCTAAACAAGCCCTGGCAGGTTTAGATATGTGGCATTAAAATGAACTAACCCTCCAGTCGTAGAGCTGTACATGGTCACATTTTCAGGATACCGCTAATTGCCAACAATTACTGAACATACTTTATGCTAAAGCATTTGGGTGCACATCAGACAGAGCTATCTACCGGAGACACAGATGATTTTGGTGCCAATCCTCTCATCACACATTAAGTACAGTGACCAACTGGCCAAATTCCCCAAAAGTCAGTCTAGTACATGATAAATAGACTCCAAGTGTTGTGTGACTCATTGTTGTGTCAATTATAAAGTGGTTGATATGAGAGGATTTGGCTTCCAAATCTTTAAATCTGATCTTCTGGGGTAGTTTGTGATACAACAAACTTTTCTAGTTGCGTGAATAATTGTGAAGCTGCATGAGAAACAGAATGTGACAACAGCAGAGGAGGGTAATCACAGAACCCAAAGCTTTCAGAGCCTCATTGGACCTGTTGTTTGCGTGTGTGTCTCTGATAAGGGGCATGTTCAAAGGTCCCTGCCATTCCCTCCCACCAGCCTGCAAAGCACTTTTGACACACACACACACCCGCGCTTGAGCACACGCTCACTTGCACACACAGATACGCAAGTGCAAGCACGTACCACTCACACACAAACACACAAGACTGCTGCTCCCACTGATATTACTAGTCCATATCAAACATAATTTTCTATGAAATGAAAGAGATGATGAAAGAAAATTCAAAAAGGTTTACATTAAGGTGACAATTCACAGTCTATCTGCAGTTTTCCTGTATAAAATATAAAGGACATAAAGTACATCAACCACCAACATTCGGCAGTAATTGGTGGACATAGCAAATTAAATGTCAAATAACAGGCAGGCATCTTAAAGAGATCATACACTCAAAAAGGATGTGCCTTTTTTCCCAAGTGTGGCAAAAATTTGGGACCACACATTTGTGTGTCACTTCTCAACACATCGTGTTCGTAACAACACATATACTGACATGACATGTAATTATCAACGTGTTGAAAAGTATTACAAATATGTATTTCTGAAAGAAGACAGATGTGTTAAAAAATGCCCATCCTTTAGAGTAAGAGTGTGGTTTTCCCTATTATTATAAAGGAAATGATTGGCATGGAAAAGTCCTCGAACATGTTTTAGTTTTGTGCTTTGAGTAATTCTGTAAAAGTAGGTGCTCCCTTTATCAATTGGTTGAAAAAAACAGAACATCTTTTGAAACATATCATTAAAAACTCAGAGTACACCTAAACTCAATCCATGGCTAATTCCGGAAAACAACTGCAATTGCAAAAGCCTAAATGTTGAAATCGATGGTTTAATAAGTTTTGGACATCCTGTGCTGTGAGATGGCCTCTATATTCTAAGTCCCGATAAGCAAGAAAAATATATTACATTTCTCCGAGAAGAGTGGAGGTATGATATCTTTCCTTAGTTGTTCTGGTTGAGCTGAAATGTCTTTTTTGGCATAGATGCCTCAATTCCTTCTTTTGCCCACAGGGTAAGATTAGTACATAACAGGATCTTGGTTCTCAAAGCCTCCGTGCATCTTTAGAGACAAGTTCAAACATCATCGTTTGGGGAAGACATTTCCGAAAAGCATCATTGTTAATGTTGCACCTACAAGGCCATAGATAATGGGATAAAGCATAGAGCTCATGTGTAATGCAGCAACAATAATTAAGTCGATTTTCTCCCTACAACATCTGTTATTAGCCTCAGGTCAAATTCAGAGACTCAAAGCGGAGTAATCTCTGTCTGATTTGACAACTGATGAGCTCTGACATGAATTGGCAGTTAACATTAACATTTAACATTAGGCTACATCTGCACCTCAGGCTACCTTATATTGTTTCATAATAAAAGCTCTTTAGACTGGCAACTGGGTGTGGATAATAAACTTATTTTGTAAGTCAGATACAGTCTGGCAAAGAAAACCATGTA
The DNA here is from genome assembly GCA_900660455.1 of Gephyroberyx darwinii. Lineage (NCBI taxonomy): Eukaryota > Metazoa > Chordata > Actinopteri > Trachichthyiformes > Trachichthyidae > Gephyroberyx > Gephyroberyx darwinii. The sequence continues at coordinate 20,823 of CABFOQ010024061.1, forward strand.
GCTGTAGAAAGACACAGCAGTGTTGAGACAATAATCTGGATTCAAGGCGTTCACCATACTATAGCATGGCTAAATAGAATAATCCTCAGCTACAAAGTTATTTTCACATGTAGTATTCCTTTAAAGTTATTTTCTTGTGATGTGCTATTGTCAATTAAAACAGACATTTTCACTTATCAAAAGCAGAACCCAAATCTCTTCTTGCTTTTGAAGGTGTTCTGCTTTCTATGTTATTGTTCTGAATTCAAAAGTAGTCCGTTTATGTGTTTTTTTCCCCTCCACACTCTGTTAACAACAGTCCTTGCCTAAAATAGCATTTTCAAATAATTCTTTTGCATTTTTTTATCTACTTGGAGCACCAGATGCGTAGGCTTTACCACATGAGGGCAATTTAGATGGTGTCAGCGCCAGAGTCGGACTCATTTTATTCGGAGTGGGACTCATTTTCAGCCCGGGAGTTTCATGCCTCAGACCAGCCCACATTAGTTCACAACCTATTATACTGGAGATATATAATTATAGCATCACTGTGTAAGTCCGCTATAGTGCACTATTCTCTACAACCTTGTTAATCACAGTCCTGGCACTGCCTCTGATACTAAATCAAATTTTAAAAATTAAATTGTTATAATTTTCAACACATGTCCCCCCTCCCTACAAAACAAAAGTGTTCTGATTGTCTTTAACATTGAGCAATCCTACCTGTCCACTCTGGAGTTATGGGCTCATCATGGCTGGCGCTTGATACTGCCTCTTCTTCACCGCCAGCAGTTTGGCACATTTGGCCGCGTCAGCTTGTAAAGCTTTTTTTTTTATTCTGGCCTTTTCAGCTCCCCCATTTCTCTTTCGATTCTCCAGCTTGTGTTTTTAATCTACTACTAGTTATATTTCTCTTTCTTTCGCATCTTCTACCTCCTGGGCTTCTGCGAGTGTAGCCTGCCCTGTGGTCATGTAATCTAAGTTATGTGTGATGTCTTACGTCGTCACGCTTCAGAGTTCAGGGGTCACACGGCGTGTGTGTCCAAGCAGAGCTAGTCATGCTGTCGTGTGAAGTTGATGTTGAATAAAAGTCATAAATGTACTCGCAGTAGTCGTCAGAGTTTTTTAAAGGACCTAACGCGACAGCCTACATGATCTATTTATAAAATTATTGTGATTACCGTCCGTGTCACCGGCCCTTGGGGCCCAACAACCAGCCAGTTGCCACTCTGTGCCTGGATGGTGTCCAATACTTTGTCAATCACAGAAAGGTGTACTAAATTCACTGTCATATTCTAAACTTTCTGGCGTGCATCGTATAGCACTATGTGGCAAACTTTACCCATCTGGGATGCCAAGCTGGCTTAAACAAACACACTAAGAACTATTTGCGAATACGATTTGACCTCTGGTCAATAGCTGTGAAGAGCCTTACTGAAGTAGATAAGACAAGACAGGAACTGCTGATACAGCACTATGGAAACCCGCTAGACAAAAGGGAAACGTATTGACACTCCACCACTGCAAATCGAAACCTTGGTCATTATGGCTCTTTCTGTGGAAGGAATTACTTCCATTGTCTGTCTCCTATTCAAAGCTATATTACTTGCGATGGATAACTAGTTATGACAAACATGTGTGGAAAAACATGAAAGAAAACATAGATCTGTGCCCAAAGGCAATATTGTTCTGTCTAGTCTAGTATAATTATTGTGCCCTGCCTCTACAAAGGAAATATGTTGAATGACCTCTGGCACATCCTCATTAACTGGAGTCCATCCAGATATTGGCTTTTGAAGGGAGGAGAGACATATCTCTATTTTTTCATGTCTATCTCTCTTTTTCCTTTTCAGCCCACAGCATTTTAATGGTATTCCAACTGACTTGTTTGTAGCTGTAGGTGTAAGTCGACTAATTCAATTAGCTCCAAACCTTTCCTTCACAATCTTTAAAGTTATTGTTGAAGTTGAAGCTATTAAGGACACCTTGAACCCCCACTCTCCCACCCCTGCATTTCACATTTCTTCTTTGCCTTGCTCTTAGCGGTTAGAGTATAAATAACACTGTGGCTGTGTTATTTAATGGTGTACAGTCTGCCACCCTGGTGATATGAGATACAATAATGTGGCAGAGGTCTCTCCATTAGTAAAGATGCATCTCCAGTGAAAAGCAGATACAGTAAGCCCACTTAACGTGGAGAGTCTAGATGGACTTGTCTGTACCTTGACCCTGCATAAAAGGACACAGTGTGAGATATAATGTAATCACCCAGATAGATCTGAAACAAACGAAAAAGCCACCACTCTCACTGTCCGTGGTTTTACTTAAGCTCAGCTTGAGGGCAATAATTCACTCTTTCTTTTCATTTACAGAAGCTCAGTGGATGAGCACTTATACTGACTATAAACAGAATGCCAAGGACTTTGAAAGTAACTTCTCAAAGTCACACCAATAATGACAGGTTGAAAATGTAGAAAAACCTCATTGGATCCAATTTCGAGGTTGACTTGTACTTGGCTGGTGTGGGGGGAGGTGGGGGGGTGAAAACGTATTTAAAAAGTATTGTAAATGAGGGGAAGCGAAGCTATGCACAGGATAGGTGTTCACTTCTACAACATCCTCTCATGGATTCCAGCCAAAGGGAATAACAACACTATCAAGGAACAATGAGAGAACTTTTGCCAACTGGTACTGGTGTGTAGTTGCCAGAAGACTAAGATGGAGAGAGGAAAATGGGATGATGTTTAGTATGGCCTGCAGACAATCAAGTCAATAGTCTGCTGACATAAAATCCGCTACAAGTTTTCAGAGGCTTCCTTTTGCCCTGGCACATTTGTTAAAGAAGGATGCAATAGAGGAGTAAAAGTGAAGGACGAGGGAGCGTAGTGTTTACATCTAGGCCAGAGGCATTAGTGCAAGTTCTGTGTATGACATACCTAGTTGTGTTGCTCAAAGAGCCAATAGAAAATACAGCATTGAATGAGAGATGTTTAAGTAAATAAAAGTCTTATTTGATCTACTCTCCAAATGTGTATCTGATCTCCCCAGAAACATTTATGTAATTGCAAATGATTTTTTCCTTTAACTAGGAAACTCTTGAGATTCAAGCTGCTGATTCATTTCCATATAATTTGTTGAGGTACTTAAGAAAGAAATCTGTCAACTTAGGTTTGTTCTTATGCAATTAAAGCTGCACTGGGCATATTTTATATAAAAGTACACCTATTTTATCAGCCTAAATAACACATCGGGGCTGCAACAGAGTAGAGCATTCCATCCCTCCTATCTGAGATACCAGTGATTTGCCCTATTTGCCCAAATTTAAGTACAGGTGTCAGGTATAGTCACTGGCAGGAAATCCTCTCCAGAGAAAATCGAATTCACCAACGATGGCTGAACCTCTTCACCACCTCCACCCCCAACAGCTACTAAGCACAAGACGTTTAAATCTGCAGTGCAGAATACTCACGTTACATTATTTCTGGGTCCAAACACTGAAAACTCTCAAACATTTATGTCTTTAATGGTCTCTGTTTTTTGAAAATTTTTAAATGCTAGCTAATGTCCTATTAATTTGACCTATAGGAAGCGGGCAATTGGCATAGCCTGCTCATTGATGGTTTATGTACACGAGAAATGCCTGGATGTATACTACACTAGCAAGAATTTCAGAGTATGCGACCGACGTTACTCAATGCAACTAGATGCCCCAAAATGCATTGCCGCTATGAAACTTTCTTCTTCTTGTAGTTTATCAGCAGTTTCATGTTGTATTACCGCCCTCTTTTGGAGTGCAGTCACCCTACATCTATCTATCTATCTATCGTTATGTAACCTCCTTAGCTGTACGTGGTTTCAAGCCGTAATGGTGGACGGAGAAATGGCTGATGAATGCCAGACCAACACTTTAACTGAGATAAACTTGCTACTAAATATACTATTAAAGTATACTAGTATACTAATATTAAGTATGTAGTATGTAACATGTTAGATCCCATTCTGAACATAACCACAGTCTTGAGTTAATGATTGGTTTTCAGAAATGCAGCCTGGGGCATTGATAAGTAAGATATATGATAAATTATTATATAAGAATGGTCGCTTCAACCAAAAGGATTTAAGGAATCTTTGAAAAATCTGATAAGGACCTGGTCTGTATTTCAAAAATGTACCATCTTTCTCAGAATCATTAGTGGGTATGAAGCGGATGAGAGATGTTTCCATTTCTTTGAAACAAACTCTGTTTTACCATTCATGTCCACCTTGACTCAACCAGGGGCTCTTAACTAATGAGCAGAGGAGGTCACGTATCATGCTTCACTGTTTGCTACAATCTCAATAATTAGGTGTTGTCTGCTTCACCTGCTTTAATATAAAGAGATCACAGAGGGGGGGATAAGATGAGCTATATAAAGACATATTCTAAAGAGGATGTAAATGTTCATATTTAGCAGAATTACCATTAGTGTCTGTCTTCTGCCCAGACTATGCAGTATGCCAGTCACGTTGAACTAATGCAGTCTCCTGTATACAACATAAAGCTCTTTTCATCATTTCACTATCAATTTATAAAATTGATATACAGTAGATTAATATTGTAACGATGTACCAGTTATGTTTTGTAGGGATATCTGCTGTGTTTACTGTACAGCAGTCAAAGCAGAGAATAAAGAAATGTTGGAATGAACCTAAAAGCACCTTTTTATGGATCTAAATCAGAGGGTGATGTAATGTGAATGCCATGAAATAATCATATATTTCAGAAATGAACACATTTCTTACATTAGGCTTCAAATAATTCTAGAAACAATAAATTGGAATTTAGATAGAAAAGGTCCAAATCAATGATGGATGGATAAGCATTTCCCTCACTGATTTCATAACAGCAAACGGAAAGAATAGCTGCCTTTTTATAGAATGGGCATCTTGGACAAGAACCAGTGAGGTGTGGGTAATTATTGGAAATGCATTTCCTATCTGTAGTATTTCATAGTTGATGTATAATCTGTTGGCATTAGATTTACAGATTACAGCACATTATACCTGGAGCAGAGATAATAGTGAGAAGGAGACACATTGTGAAAGAACAGATTCAGCCAGTGAATTGGGGTGGTGGTAGGCTAACTGTTGGAGAAGCAGACTTGTGACCAATTTAAATCCCTGAACCAGCAGGAATGAATGTGGTTGGATAAATAAAGCTTTAAAAATATACACTGTCAAAATCATGTGTGCGATGCCTTCAACATAGATCTTACAGGAGGTAATGGGTGAGTGACATTAAGGGTTTTTGTATCAGTCATGAGCAGAACATTCCCTGCTTGCTTTGGTTGCATGACATTTGTTGATGAGTCCTTTAATGAGAGGCTCAGACACTGAAGATTGTTTGGTCATGCACACTGAGCAGAAATGACAATTGTCTTAAAGAGATCGAAGCCATAAACTGAACATTTTATTCTCACAACGTGTGTTGCAATTAGATTGAAAGGCAATAAGAACATTGTACTCCAATTACAGGACATGAGGCTAAAAATAATTTGTTCATAATTTGTTTGCTGGTTTGAGTTGTCCTTCATTCTCAGCAAGCAGCACACATCGAACACTTTAAACCCGGAAACTCATATGGAGAAAATTCTCATTAGGACAAAAATATATAGTGGTACCTGTGAGTAAAAGCACAGGAAGAAATGAAATTAAATGAGACCTTTTATTTACCTTGAAGCATTTGAGGTTAGCTGAGCACAACATCAAAGCATATTAAATCCATATTTTTGTGCACTGCTGGGAAGGAAAAATTCAATCTTTAGGAAATATATGTCACATGTCACATGTCTTTGCAGTAGGTGATTAAACATAAAGTAGCTGTAGCAATACATCAAAGAGATACAAGCTTGCATTCAGAAAAAGATGGTAGTGCCCCAGGTGACACACTGTAGAATAAGTATGCAGCTTGTCTGAAGGCTGTTAAGCTATGGTCCTATAGGGAGACAAATGAGCATGCGCCATGTAATATTCTTCATGTGGAGTTGTGACATTTTTATTGCATTTAGTCTGTTGTAATACCACTGTCCCTCTAAGAGCGTTTACACATTACATTGCACCAGTGGAATTCAACTGCAGCTTTGAATTTATACTTGTAGTGTGTTTAGTCTACTATCATACAGAACGTCCTGTCAGCAATTTTTTCCCCGTATTTCCCCCGCGTTCACACTGCGAGCAACTTGATTGATGGGTCGCTCTATTCTGACAGATTGTGGGCGATGTGGGAGGCTGTATCTCTGCAGTGGTCTCGTGCAGCTACAACATTGGTTTGGTATTGCCTTTCATATACTTTGTTTTGCTAGCTAACTAGCAAGCTCTAATTTGGTAGCATTAATTACAAATAAACAAAAAAACCTCAACAATGCATGCAACTGTTCCCCAAGCATAATTTTTGAGATGTTTATATCCATAATCTTTCATCATAAAGTAAAAGTTGTAGAGAACTGCAAAGCTTTGATGGCTGTAATCAACTTCTGATCTATTTTGCACTTGCCAACTATTGTTCATTCATATCAGTAGGTAAAGGGTGGAAATCTGATTGGCTATTGATGGCCAATGACAGTGCAAATGCAACAAATGTTCCGTTGACTTGTTGATCATGTTGCTCGCAGTGTGAATGCGGAGTTACTGTGTCAATCCTGTATTGTATAACTGTCTTGTAATGTGTCCACACCAATTAACCAGGTCAAATTCGTCAGGCATCCGTCGCACTTGGTGAATTAAAGAGATTATGATATTCAGTCATTAAGAGCATACAATGTCCTGCCCTTCTTCACTACGTAACACGCCAGTGACTGCACTGTACACTGCAAGAAATTATTAAGGCACTTCAACTCAAAAACATAAATTTCCTTGCCTTGAAATTGCAAGTTGACCGAAACAGTATGTGGATCAATGTTCGTTGGTTGTTCTAATGTAGTAAAGCTCACTGAGTGAACTTGAGGTAATAAATTAAATCAGCAAACATCTATTTTTTTTCTTTTGCTAGTATAAAAAGTTCATAGTATCAGTTGTTCATGTGTAATCACAAGAGGTAGACACTACTTGTCATATCATAAGACGGCTTCATCTGATAGGATTTATGGTTTCTATTGAGTATCTGGGGTAGAGATTGAACTGGATACTAATTTTCATCATAGCTGTCATTACCTTCTTTTTTTTTAAATTGGAAATCGACTTTTTGATTTCTGGAGAATTAACTCAAATGCAATGGACGCTTAGTGAAGTCTGCTAATAAGCGAACAATGTTTCCTTATAAACTTTAATGTGATCAGCTTAGTGAATGCTTGGTAAGATGTTCTTTCAACTTTTCAAATTTTAAGTCACAAGCAGGGAACTCATGATTGTAACTTCTGAAGCTCATGAAATTGAAAATAACAAACACATCTATATAAATTGAGTTAATGATGAAAGACAAGTTGGTTTTACTAAATCTTCAAGCAGAGGAATAATAAGCACAACAATTTAGCACAGTCTTAGGACAGCCATTTGTCAGTTATTCTTGTTGTGAACAAAAAGAACAGAAAATTGGAAGCCTTGAATGCAAAGGGTGAAAGTTTATTAATGGCTTTGTAGGTGCAAGATAATAAGGCACTTACATAGCAAAATAGGACACTGTTAGGCTTCTATACTACATAATGTGTGATCTTTAATAGTCCATGAATAAACAGCATGTCATAAATACTCACACATTAAACAAATTTTTATGTATGATTTATGTCTATTTATTATGGAAAAACCTCACAAAGCACCGAACCATAACATTCTTCATCTGGCGGGTAAATTCTCCAAGCTTACTCTTTACCTCACTTTGGAAAGATGTCATATTCCAAAAAACAACCAGCAATTATTCCTCTGCTGTAAAACATTATAGCCTAACAGATCCTTAATCACATAGAGGAGCGGTGGAGCTCGTAAACACACCGTGCACTCCTATGCATAAAAAGGGCTGATTTAAATCAATACCCACAATAAATAGCCACATATCATCACACCTCCACCATGTTTATTAACAGTCTGATTTAAAATCTGTCCCAGTCATCTGCAACATGCCCTCAGTAAATGAGAATGATCATCCAACATGGATATAAAAGCTAATGAAGACACACAGTGGCCCCAGTTTTTTATTCCCAGTTACTGCTAGTCTCTCTGCAGCTAAGGATTCCTGCTGTGGCGAAAACGACTCCCCCCTGTTTGTGTAGCCACATAACCACATCTACCCAAAACACTACCATATTAAATGGTCTGTCATCCCTTTATCTTCCAAGCAAGGAAACAGAAAACAGAGAATTGCTCTGCACTTACCTGGTTATGTTCAACTGTTCATCTGTTTTTTAGATATATAAATATAAAGGGCACTTTATTTATTGAATATTAACAATTCATTCACTGATATCTAAGCTTGCTCAAGAACTACACTAGAGGTTAATCACACCAAACACTGCATGCAGGTTGAATTCACACTCAAGTGACACACATGAGAGGCAGTGACATCCCTCAATAAAGAAAAAGCACACCCCCTATATACATCACAGTATGTTATGTACAGAGCCACCCTGCTCAGAGTACGTATGCATCTCATCTTGTTTATATATACAAAATGGATATGATCATTTTCAGTTGGTTCATAGAATGAAATCAGTATCAGTATCCTTCTGTGTCTCAGATCAGTTATGATTGTTTATGTATAAAGCATCCAGTTTATCTTGCCCCTTTTCCTTCACACCGGTCTCCTATTATGTTTTGTCTTATAAAGGAGGTCTGTGCTTGTCGCTACCATGCTGCCATAATTCAAATCATCACACATGGTTTAGAGAAGCAATTGAGGCATATCTCTAAGTCATGTTTGTTGCTGCTCATTTCAAACAATCTTCGTTATCGGGATAAAAAACAAATTGTGTTACAGTTCTCTGTGTTATATCTCAGTCAGTAATGAACAGCGGCGTGTTAAAGGCGGTATGTGGTTTTCTGCTGCGAAGATCTGATAGAAGAATGTCTTGGAGGCCTCTGCCCCTCTAACTGGCATCTAAAACTCCCCACTGTGCATTATGCACCATTTCAGCTTTGGAAGAGGCTCTGTTTTCAATCCATAACTACTACTATATTGCAGTTTCCTTCCCATGCCTTGGATGGTACAATGGTACAATGCAGATAAAGTATTTTTGTAGATGAGCAGGAAAATGAGCAGGAAAATACCAAAGACAACAATAGATAGCTGATTTCATGCTTATTTCCCACAGAATGCAGCACTAAATAAAGCACATACTGCATCATTTCACCCTTTAAAACAAGATCCTGCAGGTGCAGCACATGTTGAAAATGTAGTAGAAGTGCAATTGTTAGTCTTAAAGTGTTTATCTAGACATGCTTAAACAGAAAATTACATGCAACCCACTTTCTGTTGTTTGTTTTGCTTTGGAGAAGTCTGGAAATGCATCACCCATGTCCTTGTGCAGTTAGAAAATATAGCTGTAATGTTGTGGAAATTATTGTATTTTGATTTACCAAGCATTTTGGAAAAAGACAGATTGAAGGGTCAAAACAAAGATTGAAGACGATAGCGATAGCAATGATGAAGATAATAATAGTGGGGGTGATGATGGGAGTAATTACTAAGTATAGTGGTGGATGAGAGGAAAGGCAACTGTTGACAGTTTAGAGTGAGCCGTCAGTAAGATTGAGTAAAGCTGATTTGATGCCTATGGACAAGCCCTCAGCAGGAGGATCCAAGCTCAGAGCACCACACAAACTGCCTCTCACAGAAAATGGGAGCGAGAATAAAGGAACAATAACCCAGATGAAAAAGATCACATAGACAAAGAGTTTGAGATGAGAGAAATACAGACCAAAAAGACCAACTGACAATCTGTGAGCCACTCAGCCACACACCACTGCAAAAGCCACCGCTCAGCCAAAATCCTCTCTTTTGATCACATTCCACATATATCATCTGGCTA
>CABFOQ010024062.1:0-12350 GCA_900660455.1 Gephyroberyx darwinii
ACCCCTCCCCTTGACTTCAGGAGGTATTGTTCTCCATTCACTGAACTGAGTTAAGTTTCAAAACGGAGCTTTTCCCTTCCAGCAGTGTATCGGAGCTGAAGAGCAGCCGGTGCTGGGTAGCTACTGTTGGCAGCTCGGTGCCCGCCGGTGGTGAGTGTGTTTTTGTGTTTAACCGGAATGTCGACAAACTGTTACGGCTGTTAGTTTTACGTGGATTCACGGGGGAGGAAATGTTCATTTATGTAGCTGCTGTTATGATCACCAACACAAGTCCGCTGTGAGCGTTTTGCCGTGGGTTCATGAGGAGATTCAGCTCATGAAATAGTTGAAGCAAGTTTGTTCTCACATGATCTTTTCAAACACCCTGTCACTAGCCCGTTTGAAGACAGTGATGTTGTCCACATGTGCTCTCGTGTCTTATATTGGCTCGTTCCTCTGAAATGAGGTTGCCGGGTGGATTTCGGTTTTAGCGGACACGTGTGTTTGATAAGACTCATCAGAGGGATTTATCCTGAAACTATCCTATAACTGAATTCAGGATGTTAGAGGGAACGTGAGCATACGGATGTCTCACTTGATCGGTGTCTGGAGCAATCACAGCTCTGCTACATCAGGCCAGATGTGCTATTTCCCACGATACAGCTCCTAACAGCCCTGGGTCAGATGCTATGTGCAGATATGTCTCAGTGTTTGTTTTAATGGGTCCAGACGGGTCAATTCATGGTTTCAGATCAGCTGTCAATCAGATAATTGTGCTAAATTGACTTTTGAGTACTCTAACCATCCTGACACTCTTTGTAAACTACCTACCTGGGTCTTTCAGCAGGTTTGCAACACAACACAATATTTTTTCCTACTAATATCTGACCCAGTTCTGGTTCCCTAAATGGATGAGACTGTAAATACACTCATTAGACACTCGGGGCCCCCGGGGGCACGTGGATCTTTTGTCTGCCTCGGAGATGCTTGTTTCCCAAGAAATGCGACACCACACTCTCCTTTTCAAGCCTCTGTGGTCGATGTCTCATGCTGCAGCTTTGGCTTGGAGACCATTAATTTGTAGATAGAAGGAAATGTAAGGCACGCTGAAATGTTTTTCCCAAAGGGCTCGTTCAAAAGCCTCTTCTGCCTGAAAACGGCTTTTTTTTTGTTAATGTAATAGACTGTTAGGGTCAGCCTGTTTTCCATACAGTCTGTTTACTGTTATCTATACTGGAGATGCACACACACGCAGCGTGCCTAACAAGCACTCAGGGCGATGCAATATCATGTGGCCCTATCACAATAGGCTGTTTATGTGGATCATTGGCAGTCTGCAGCAGAAGAGTGGCTGCAGCCAGGCACAGTGCCGTGCTTCTCAGTCAGCCGCAACCTCATTTCTTTACTGCGTGAAAAGCAGCCAGATTTTCAAGCCATATTCGACCCCGGGGCCATGTCATTTAGCAAATGAATGGCCCTCTTTTCTGGACAGTCGAGCCAGTCACAGTCCATCATACCACGAGACAAGTGAGCCCACAGTATTACGTTTCACAGCGGAGGACTGTTTTGAGCAGGCACATTTGCATCCCTTCAGGGAACGGCACGAGGGAAGCACAATAATAATAATAATACAGTTCATGGACGTACTGGACGCCTGCTATTGAACAGGCAGATACAGTTAGGTAGAAGCTTGTTTGTCTGTCCAGGCTCAACTCATGATATTGCACTTTAACTGTATTTCTTTGTTGTATTTTCCCCAGTATGTCCTTTTGTTTTACCATCTTCAATACTGTATTTGCTGTTCTACTCTCTGTGGCAGCAATGACACAATTCCCCCACTGGGTTCAATAAAGTTTCATTTAATCTGATTGAATCTGGATAATCTGTAGAAAGTCACATCACATTTTGTTATATGATCCAAGAATTAAAGAAAAGTTCACATAATGGTCGACAGTAGCTGCTTGAATTCAGTGCAAAAATTCAAAATAATAATGGATTACAAAGTTAATAAGTTATTTGATATTATTTTCTATAATTTGTGTTTTCATTTCCTATCTAACTAAATTCACTCACTTGAGGAAAATTGTTAATATCAGTTTGTGTATTTGAACTTTTGATTCATGTGATCTTGAGACACTTAAACAGACAAAAGGGCAAAACTCACACAATAACATACCTGACTGTCCTTGTCACATATTCAGAACATTTTCTGGAACTGGATGTGTGTATTTTGGTCCCAAAGGTCACTGGGTCATAAAAATCAGCAAAAGATTGTCTTCTTCCCACATGGCGATGGGCGCACAACTTCAGGTAACACAATGCTAGGAAACCAAGAGGCTGCGTCTGGACAAAGATGCATCTGACTGACTCTGCTTGATTTACGGTAGCTTGAACCGTGGCCTCTCAAGTCGAGTCCTGATGACTGTAAGTGAGGCGAGCGAGAGTCGCGGCTGCGTCACGCGGTGCTTCCTGCAGCCGGGGGGGGTCACATCTGAGTAGGCCTGAGGAGGCGGGAAGGGTCACTGATCAGGAAGAAGGCAAGCTGGTGGAGAGGGACAGTGGCAGTATCACAGCTGGAGGACTGTCAGAGTTTCCTGGCTGTTCTGGTGTTGATGTACTGTAGCTTATCATGACAATGGTCAGTTCTTACCGTGTTTTCCGGCTGTTTGCGGTGTCGTTTTCTTCTCTGATCTTTGCTCATACGTGTGAATGTCTCGTATGTCTTTCAGGATGGCACGTTGGGGAACATTGACGACCTGGCTCAGGAGTACTCTCAGTATTACGGCACCTCCCTCAGCGACGTGTGCGAAAGGATGGAGGAGCTACGGAAACGCAAAGTAGTGCAAGATGCAGAGATGGTAAGTGAGGAAACGTTCGTAATTCAATGCATTTCTGAATCTAATCAAAGCTGCACGAGGAAACTTTGGACGTTGCCAGCTGCAAATGGCAGCAAGAGGTTTGAAAAATTGGAACTTTAATGCCCCGAAATCATGAGCAGACCGTTTGTATTTCACTCTTTAAGTTTGGATTTGTGTGACGTGACCACACCGAACATCAGAACTGAAATTGGGCAAATAGAGAGAATCTAAGGAGTCTCTATTCGGGAGATTTTCACATAAAAATCTTGAAATCTCGACACATTCAGACACAGTTGTGTTTAAACACCTGTGTTAGTACTATGGCAAAGCGCGGGCGTGGCGTACTGTACACACCAGTGTTATTCCACAGCGTGGGTTGGCCAGTACGGTCAGCCGAATATTATTTCTATTTCTGTGTCATGATGACACTATAATTTACTCCTCCACTTCCTGTGCCTGTGTGTGTGTGTGTGTGTTTCAGGGAAAGGTTGACTCAGTGGCCACATCGCTGCAACTCCGCTCTCAGATCCAGGTGATGTATCCCAACTATGTCTGCGTCAGCCCCCAGGAGAGGCGACTTCCTCCTCTCTGCTGATAGGAGGCAGGGGAATCGCGCACCGTCATGGTTATCTCAAGGAAAACTGAAATACCAGGAAACAAAGTCACATTTTGCTGACTGATAGAGAGAGAGGCCCTTGAGATTGTCCTTGAATGTTGTGAAACACGTCTTATAAAAGAGTGAAATTTGACTTTGTTTTTCTAAAAATTTCTAAATTTCTACTTTTTAAAAAAAAAAAAGTACTAGATTGTGTTTATTTTGTAGAGTGAGTATCACTTTTTTACAAATGGCAGCATCACCTCTGTTTGTATTTGTGTCCACACCTTTTCCCTCCTGCCTGCCTGACTGGTTTTATCCCCTCAGGAGTCTCTGGGCCTCAGCAGCACCACGTCCACTCCAGAGACCGAGAGAAGGTAAGACATCAGCGTAAGAACTGTTCACAGAAACAGGAGTGAGTACCAGAGTCCACTACCTTTAGTAGAGACAGTAGGACGGCTGTAGAGCAGAGGGGAAGCTCCTGGCAGGATTTATAAGAGTATATAAGTATATATAAGAGTCTTTTTTTCAGTCGTTTTTCTCAAACATATTTACTATCGGCAGCAGAACTGTGATTACCTCCATCGTCAGCGTGTGGCCACGTGCGCGTCTCCTGCTTCCTGGTGCCCTCCAGTCATTTCTATGAAGCATTTCCGTGTGACCTCCAGACTTCCTTCCTTCCTCCTATTGTTTCTTTTGAGGGATTTCAAACATTAGTCATATCTTGTCATTGGAAAGTGGAGTAAGAGAAAGAGGGAATATGAGTTCCTGACTAATCACAGAGCAACATATTGATCTGATTAGACGTTTAGACGTGTTGAAGAGACGGTACACGGTACAACAGCCAAATCTCCTTGTAAAACTTGCGTTTGGGATCAGGCACTTAAGACTGCCCCCTACTGGAAGAGATGCAGAATGAAACCAGTGGGAGCTGATCGCTACTAACATCAGCAACACGGGTTAGACTGATATGGGTTTTTGAAGACCGATAGCGACATCTTTAGACTGAAGGGGCTGATAACCGATAGTCATAATGTTCAAATTGACCTTTTTCATGCCCAAACATTACAAGTATCCATATCCAGTGTTTCCCTCAGAATAGTTTTTCTTGTCAGGGTAGAAAAACCAGAATCAGAAACAGGTTTATTAATATGTTTTCACATACAAGGAATTTGTCCTGGTGTTTGGTGCATAACAATAAACAAAAACAATAACAATAAACAATAAACAATAAACATAGCAAGAGTAGAATAAGAACAAAAACAAGAATAAAAGGAAGTACTGTAAAGAATACAATATAAAATAGAGAAATTCACGCTAAATATATGAAAAGATATAAGAGATGAGAAAATAATAATAGTAGCTGTGGTCAGTGGACGACATGACTGGTATATTTCGCTGATATCCGATATCTAATAAACACCGATATTGGCCTGATATATCGGCAGACTGATATCAGTCTAACCCTAGCGACAAGTGTCAGCTGATGAGAGAGAGACAGGCACACACACACACACACACACACACACACACAAACGTGCCCGGGGGGACAGAGAAAGACAGAGTGTGACAGAGAGACAGGAAGAGAGAGGGAAAGTGTGCGGGGAATGCAGGGGCCACGCTGGTGCTAGTGTTGCTGTAAAACCCTGGCCCGGCGTGAAAAGGCTCTATTGTTCCAGCGATGGCCGAAGTGCACTGACCTCTGTTCATCAGCCAAGAGCAGCGAGTCTTTTTCATCTGTTTTGACGACTCTGATTCGCCTTTACCATGAAGCTAGTGTCATGAGGGACAGTGCACTCTTGTGATTTTTTTCCTTTTTTTTTTTTGTATCTGGTGGTGGGAGAAGGGAATATAGAGGGACATGTTAAGGGAGATGGTGGGATAGCAGGAAAAAATGAAGAAAATAGTGTTGGAAAACAGGTACGGTACTTTTTACTTTTATGCTCTGTTTTTTTTTGTGATTTACGGTTCAAAGGGTGTAAATATTATGTCTGACTTTTAGGTTCCCTGTGCACAAGTCCAACTCTGACGATGGATCAGGGGGTAAGTTGAGGTTAAATCTTTATGATCTGAATGAATAGTTTACATTGTAGTCAAAACTAGTTATAAGAGCATTAAAATGAAATAAAACCTAAAAAAAATGCTGCTCTGCTTTAAAAAAAATATCTTTTTTTGTTGATATTGATGCTTGTTCAATTTTATCTTAACTGTTTTGCAAGTGTTGGTTGACCCTTGAAATATTAAGGGTTAAATACTAAATGTGGCATAGGGCTCAGGGGATAACATGATCGTTGTTATTGTTTTTACTTGTAATGTGTATATATGTAATTCTTAATTCTGTTCAATTTCGTGACCCGGGTGTTTTGTATTTTATCTTTATTTCTGGTATTTGTACAGGAAAATGGGACGGAAAGAGAAAAAACAAGTCTTTTTGGCAGAGTTTCCGAAAGTCACAGAAAGCAGTCCTGCGGCAGACAAAAGGTATGTTGAGTCACGGAGGCACAAAACATTTCTGTACACAAAGAAACGTGTCCTGAACAACATATCTGCACAAGGATTACCGGTCAACATCATTTAAACGAGAAACAAGATGTGAAAGATTTTGACCGCACACCCTCAGTGGCGACGCTAAAAAACCAAAACATTTAACAGCAAAACTTTAACTTTAACTCTGTATACCATCCGTTCATTCACAAGCTGCTCTTCCCTACTACCCCATCTGCTGTACATCCTGGTTATGTCATCTAGTACTGTAGTATTTACTTTAGTATTTAGTATTTAGACCTTTGTATTTTGTATTTTGTACATTCTTTTTCTTCTGATGCTGTTATGCTGCTGCATCCCCAGAATTTCCCCCTGAGATCAATAAAGTATCTATCTATCTATCTATCTATCTACCTATCTATCTATCTATCTATCTATCTATCTATCTATCTATCTACCTATCTATCTATCTATCTATCTATCTATCTATCTATCTATCTATCTATCTATCTATCTATCTATCTCCTCATGGTGTGCATGTTTTTTCCCTAACAGATGATGATGTTGGTTTTGTGGCCAGTGAGATTACCATGAGTGATGAAGAGCGTATCCAGCTGATGATGATGGTCAAGGAGAACATGATCTCTGTGGAAGAAGCCCTGGCGCGGGTATGATGTCTCCTCTCCACATATTGCTGCTGTCACGTGAACGTTGCAGCTTTTGTGTTTTGCTCTTTTTTTTTTTTTTGCTGGAGTCCAGCCTGGTAAAAGGGAATGATGCCTCGCTGGAAAACTAACTCAACCTGTGCATCTAGCTGGACCAAGATTTCCAGTTCGTCTTGTCACCTGAATTGAAATTGTACCTAATCCTTTGAACAGCGAGCATGTTTCCTGGGCCGATGAAACGTGTTTGAGGCCTATTGTTTCATTAAAAGATAAGAGGTTTTAGAAAGTTTCCCCCCGGGGAGCAATAAAGTACCTACCTACCTTTTCAATCAGAAAATAAGGAGATTTCACTGAAACCCTGAGTGGCAGAAAGATTTTCATCTGATAGCAGCAATATCTATAGGCCAAGTGTCACAAAAAAACCAAAAAGGTACAAATGATCAATTTATAAATCTTTAAGTGTTTGAGTTTTCTCTCCCTGAAAAGACTCGATGCCTTCAGAACATCCTGATGAAGACATACAGTCAAAACATGTTATTTCCATGGAGAGAAGATCATTTCATCTGAGCAGTGATACGTGCACCAGCTGCTCAAGGATGAATAGTGTGGTAGCTACAGACAGTGGACTGCAGGCTGATGCTCATACGGTGTCTTATTTTACCCTTTGCAGCTGAAGGAGTTTGAGATCCAGAACAGACAGACCTGCAGGTCCGATCCCACAGACTGGACCGGTCCTTCCAGTCCGGCCGCACACGAGTCGTTCTGCAACGTAAGTCTCTGAACTCTCCTGTTTGAGAGCATCTTAGTTGTGTTTTGTGCTGAATCACTACTTCAGGCAGAGTGTTGTGCATGAGGGCCGCTGATTTACCGGTGCCAAGGCTGCTGAGCTGTTGACAGCGCCTCTCTCTTTCCCTCTGTCCATGTCCTGGCTATGAACCGGGGCCCCTCTAAAGCCCTGCAGCCAGGGCCCTCTCCCAACTGCAGGGCACTGGGCGGCCCTCTATTCATCGCTGTCAAAGCGCTAACCCCCTATTGTGCTGTAGTGAGCGGGTGGATTCAGCACAGAGCCCTGTTATGCAGGCCACAGCTCTTTTATGCATGGGTGGGGTGATTAGGGGGCTCAGGTTCAGGGCACATTTTTCAGATTTGTCTGGATGGCCTCACTATTTCTCTCTCCTCTGTGTGTGTTCTCCCTTCTCTTTCTCTCTGTGTGTTTGCATGATGTGTATGATGTGTGTGAGTCCGATGCCCCTCCCCCCAGTCCCCACAACCATCTTCATCGGATTTAGACTTGTATTCTCTTTCTCTTTCTCTCTCTCATCTGTTAAGTTGTCATGCAGACAAAAGGGGACAGGTCTTTGCATGGCCTGCAATGTCGTCACTGTGGTTTCCTACCTTTATACCAAGCAACATGTGGTTTCTATTGCAGCTATACATACTTTTCTATTTTTCTGCATGATTCAGGTGTGGTGAGAACAAGTTGACTTTTGAAATTTGTGAGCACACGTACTTTCAAATACACCAAGAAGTAAAACTGATCGCAAGTAATATCTTTCTTCATATGATAAATGAATGGTGCTGTAGTATTATAGCAGTGTATTATAACTACAGAGCTCCACGGCCAAATGACCTCTCTCTCTCTTCTATCAGCCTTGTGAGCTGTCGGACAACGAACAGGAGGAATCTGTGACATTCAGGAGACTCCATAAATTGGTCAATTCAACCCGGAAGGTGAAGAAGAAGCTGATCAGAATCGACGAGTCTAAGAAGCCTGGATTAGAGGGTACTAAATACAACCAGCACGCTTTGTTTCATGAAGTGTGTTGCTTCATGTGTTGCTGCTTGAGGAGGCAAATTGCATCAGTGCTTGCAGCCACGATGTAAAAACAAGTAGATGTTTGCAGCAAGAAAGCACAAGAATCAACTGAAGGCCGATACTGATGCTTTTAGACTGAAGTCACTGATAACCAATATTCAGTATTGTTATAATTGATTTTTAATGTCAAAAAGTTTTCAGTATTTCCTATTCAATACCTATTCAATGGCAGAATTCATTTACAAAAAAAATATATTGATCAATTAAATAAAATGTGGAAAGAACATGAAATGTGTGTTTTTCTGTAGCTGTGGTCAGGAAGGATCCTCATATCGGCATATTTTTGTTGTTTTGATATTTTATCACATGTTTAACTGTCTTTAACACCTCTGTCCCCCCAGAGTGTCTGAGCATGGAGGGGCCTCCCTCCGGGGACGCCGGCACCTCCCTGTACTCCGGTGTGCAGAAGAAGCTGGCGGTGTGCCCGGTGGACTCCCTGGCTTCAGCTCTGCGGGAGCAGCTGACCTACGACAGGGACTCTGACAGCTTGACCACCTCGCCCTCCTCCAGCAGCCTGGACACCTGCAGCAGCCAGAAGATCTTCAGGGCCTTAAGCAAGTCGAGCAGCAGCCCCGGCCACCAGGAGAAAGGCCTCGATGGGGAGGCGAGGGAGGTGGGTAGAGGCAGCGGCTCTTCCCTGTCGGAGACCGAGGGCTGCAGTAGCGAGGAGCCCAAAATTTCCCGTTCGGTGACTGAGGGAGAGCTCCGCCGCCGGGCCCTCAGCCCGCTCAGCCACCATGGGGTGAGTGGCAACTGATGCAGTATTGAATTCTCACATATCCTCAACAAGGAACCAAATTGTATCATCACTGAAAAATGACCGATGGATGTTTGTTTGTGAACGTCTGATTTCATCTCTTGCTTCACAGAGAACCTGCAGCTTTGGAGGATTTGATCTGACCAACCGGTCACTGCACACAGTCAACTGTGACTGTGTTATCGCCGTACGTAGTCTTTCTCTATACTATATATTTCTGGTAAACTGAAGTAAACAAAAAGGGAAAGTTAATCCTTGTTTCTTCACATGTGTATCTCAGAACAAAGATGGAGACGGCGGCGTGAGAGATGCAGTGAAGTCTCCAGCAACATCTCGTATCTCTCTGGGCAAGAAAGTCAAGTCTGTGAGAGAAACCATGAGAAAACGCATATCCAAGAGATACCACTGCTCTCTCTCTGAGCAGGTATATTGACAATTACCTTCACTACACACTGTGTTTTATTTGACTTTGTTTTGTGCCCTGAGCTGGAAAGCTGGCTGTATGAATGTAGACTGTGTGGAAAGTAAAGGTAAGCATCCTCTTTCTCTCGTCCGCCCGCTAGTCGAGCCCCGACCGCATAGCCAGCTGCCCTCACTCGCCTCACACAGACTCAGACTCTTTGGAGAAAGCCAAGCTGAAGCCAGGAGGGTCTGTGGAGAGCCTCAGGAGTTCCCTCAGCGGACAGAGCTCCATGAGTAAGTGTGTGTGTGTGTGTGTGTGTGTGTGTGTGTGGGTGGCAGACCTTGGTGAAATAATACTTGCCAAAAATTCTCAGTGTTTGTTTTAACATCGCCTTGGAGCACCAGATGGGAGGAGTTTACCACATCAAGGCAATTCAGATGTCTGATGTGTCTGATGAGCGTTTACATCGCAGAAAAGTATATTAATTGAGTGATTTCTTCTTCTTCTTCTTCTTCTTCTTCTTCTTCTTCTTCTTCTTCTTCTTCTTCTTCATCTTCTTCTTCTGTAATTGACCCAAATCATAAAGGCACATTTTCAGAATAGAGACGAGTAAGCTGGCTAACTAGAGCAGAAACATCTCCTGTTGTAATAATAATACTGCTTTATCATTTGCTTTTATTGACTTGAGAATGAAACATCACGTAGCGGCGTCCTACATCAGGTGTTTCAAAACAGTACCAGCAGGAAAGTGAGTTTTGAAAGCCAGAAATTGGGATTGATCAACATCTCTATCAAACCTGTGCAGATATATTTATGATCTATGGAACAGCAAATATATATATATACACATAATGACTTCCAGAGAGATCTATGTGGCAAACTCCACCCATCTGGTACCCCAACAGATTCAAAGAAATCATTTGACCCATGACTGGTGTGTATAGTGTGTACAGTGTGTACAGTGTGTATTGTGTCCAGTATCTACCACACTAAGTTTGGAGTCTTGAAGCAACTCGTTCTTCCTCTGTGGTTTGTCTAGGTGGCCAGACAGTCGGCACCACCGACTCCTCCAACAGCAACAGAGAGAGCGTCAAGTCGGAGGACGGGGAGGAGGATGAGCTGCCTTACCGGGGGCCCTTCTGTGGACGCGCTCTGGTCCACACTGACTTCACCCCCAGTCCCTACGACACCGACTCCCTCAAACTGAAGGTACGCCCACGCAGTGATCCACTGACGCACACAGTAATCATATCAAATTACTGTGTACTAGGCATGCACTTCCCCTGGTAGCATCGACTATCATCTGTTCAATACATTGAACTGGTTTTACTGTATGGTCATAGGCTGTGAAAGGATGTGAAAATGTCATCATGCCTGTTATTAATGTTCTGCTGACAGCTCATCCTTTTTAAGGATATATGTTTGACTGCCTTCCCTTTACCTATTACCTTACCATGACCTATTTCATTTATTGGCTGATCGCTATAATAAAAAATAAAACAAGAATCTCATGGAGTACCATTTTAAGTCCGCATTACTCTCATATTAATCCTTTTTCGTTGTCAAATTGAACATCAGCTCTCAAGTCTGTCATGCTATTGGTCAACTTAGCATCACTGGTCTTGTTTTGCAGAGCGGAGATGTCATCGATATCATTAGCAAGCCACCGATGGGTACGTGGATGGGCCTGCTGAACGGTAAAGTCGGCACCTTCAAGTTCATTTACGTGGACGTCCTGACCGAAGAGGAGGTGAAGCCCAAGAAGACCCGCAGGAGGAGGAAGGCCCGGCAACCCAAGCCCACCTCCGTCGAGGAGCTCCTGGATCGCATCAACCTCAAAGTAATGAACTAATTCAACAATACAAATCTGTCAGACAGAGAGGAGTCTTTGTTTACACAGGGATTTACTGTATTGAAGACATTGTTTTTACTCAGAAATGTACTATCTGAGCTCTGGATACAAGGACTGGCAGTATGTGATGGCTAAACATGAGTTTCTTATGTATGTTGAAGCTGAAAATGTTTGTTTACATTTGTAATTTTAGTTAACTGGAGTAAAACAGACCTGCATACAGAACATATGTGGAAAATATCGAAATGTTAAACCATTAACGGCACCTTTTCCTTCCCTGTTTGTCTCCACAGGAGCACCTCCCCACCTTCCTCTTTAACGGCTATGAGGATCTGGACACCTTCAAGTTGCTGGAAGAGGAGGACCTGGATGAGCTGAACATCAGAGACCCCCAGCACAGAGCCGTGCTGCTCACCGCCGTGGAGTTGCTGCAAGAGTACGACGGTGGGTCAGACAGCCGTAGCGTATCCTGTATGTGCACTACGGACTCAAAAGTGACATATGGTTCAAACGTACAGACACATATACACCCAAAAACAACAGACACACATGAACAAATACATTTAAAATGCTCTATTTACATCGACTGAATGAAGATAGATGGTTCAACATGATGTAAGGATATAAACACACAGGCCAGCTACCTGTTACTACATAGAACGAGAGAAATTCTGCTGTTTGGTTTTGCCGTCTTTCTGGCCTACAATCTGTAAAACACACACACACACACACACACACACACACACACACAAACTGTTGAACAGTGTCTGGTCCAGGATGGGAAAGTTTATTCAGCCGACCCAGACTTCACACTGCGTCTGTATTCCCAAGCACAGATGGGAGTTAAATAGCACTGAGCATGTTTGTCTGCTTGACAAAAC